>JAVTVY010035804.1:0-15066 GCA_036873755.1 Hanleya hanleyi | reverse complement strand
ACCTGTGGTGCGTTTTGATATTGGGTTACTATGGCAACGTGGGGCGGGCCATTCGGGTCACATGATGGGTTGGGTAGATGTGAAAATTTGGATTTTTCCCGAAACAATAAAATGCGGAAACACGCACTTTACATCCTTAATAGGGGAACAAGAGCCTTATGGGCTTTTAAAAGTCTAGTTATGATCCTTCATAAAACCAGATCCTTGTGCACTCTCCATTGACTTTGGAGAGCATAGCCATGATCACTCGAGATATTACAATAACTAGAATTTGACCTTGATAAAATAGGTCAAAATAGTCAAATTGGACATGCTTCTAGTCAGCCGTCAGTTGAATAAGTAATGTGGGTTTGGAGGGTATAAATGTAATCCTTCAAAAGATGTCACCAATACTAGAATTTGACCTTGATACAATAGGTCAAGTTTCGTCATCTTCAATTGGCTTCAGACACATCGTCAGTTGCATATGTCATATTATTTTGGAAAGCCTGACAATAATTCATCAAGAGATATTGTGTTAACATGCAAAATGGACAGAGCGACAGGTAGACAACGCAGACAATATCCAAATGCCGAATTTTGCCGAGAGGTAAAAATCAAGAGGCTTCTTCTTCGCCCTCACAGTCGACATCTCTGAACAGATAGACGGGCAGACGGACTGAAATCGTGATCACAATATACGACCTCCTCTATCGTCGGGCGTATATAAACCCCCCCCCCCCCAAAAGGAATTTCTCAACACAATAAAATTTGGAAAACGGACAAAAATATGGGGAAACCCCTGTCTAGTGGATCTAGGTGGACCAATATCGGTGACAAGGGGTCGTGTAGGGAAGACCACACTTTAGCCTACTATTTCCTAGATTCATGATCTCGTGTGGTGAAACCCCGCTATCTAGCACTGTCGGTCTCGTTAAAGCGTTCCACTTCCGGTTACGCATGCCCACTCCACCTAGGAGAGCCTGAGGACGATTTTCAGAGCCACGTATGCCTCTGCCACTGATCAGCCACTCGCACAACCTGAACCGAAAAATGACCTTTCCCTACTACACAGCAAGTGCCCATGCGCGCGCATCTGTAAATGTCCTTTCTTTACTACTTCCCGACAGCGCGTGCACACAATGACGTCATAGATCAACGTCACCACTCACGTCTTACTCTACGCAAGACACCAAGCACGCTACATTTGGACCACATATGGCCCACACATTCCCTAAAACTTCCACCTCATATGCCCTTTCTATACTACTTCCCTGGTGCGCATGCACACAATGACGCCACATTTCAACGTCACCACCACATTTTTGCTCTGCCCACATTTGAATCAACTATGGCCCACATTTACTCAAAACTAAATGATTAAGTGATTCATGATATGTTTATCCATTTTCCCCGGTTTTTGTGGTTTTCACCTGAAGAGACGTCATGGTGCGCATGAGCAGTCAAGTAGTAGTTGGGAACGATGGTATTTTTGAGCTAGGAAATTCTGAAAACAATTGGTCTTGAAGCTTTCGTCGTGTAGACTACGCTTGGGGTGATTTTGATCGGAAGTGAATGGTGGGAATGCGCAGTCGAGGAGTAGTAGAGGAAGATGGCATTATGAGGGGTACAAAGGGGTGTTTTTAAATGTGTCTAAATGGGTCGTGGAGGGTACCTTCTTGTTGCTCCCGGTGTGTAGGCTCCACCTGTCGATATACGCAGTCAAAGAGTAGTCGAGAAAAATGGCATTTTGGGGCGCACAGGGTGGGTTTGAGCGATTTAGGGACATCCTGGGTACAAATGGGTCTTGTATCATGTCGTCTTCAAGCCCCGGTAAATAGACTAGGAGTAGTAGTATAAGCCCTCTTTGCACTTAAACTTGAGGGGTAACTCGTGATTTCCCTAAAGAATCCGACAGGGGGCGCCACCAGTTCAAGGCATGTACTGACATGTTATGGATTGCATTAGCCTTGGCTGTGTGCCAAGTTTTGACCACTATAGTTCGGTTAACCTTTGACCTTGTATTCCTCCGCGGTGATGCGGTCATGTCTGGCGGTGATGCGGTCGCCTCCGCGGAGAAAAAGTAGTCTCCAGAATTCAAATACGCTACCTGGTCCGATTGGGTCGTATGAGGTATCATTGTGAAGCTTTTGTGAGGGGGCATCTGATGGGCTGGGTGTGTGGTTGAAATAGCGTCATTCTGCGCATGCGCGGTGGCCAAAGGGTATGGAAATAGACGTTTTGGGGTCTAGGAGAGCCCCTAATGGACCGATAGAGTCGTATGAGGTATCATTGTGAAGCACACATGAGGGGACATCCGCCTGGACTAGTGGCTGGGGCGTTGTCACCATTCTGCGCATGCGCAGACAGGGAATTGTGGGAAACGGGTATGGAAATAGACGTTTTGGGATCTAGGTAAGCCACTAATGGCCCGATGGAGTCGTATGAGGTATCAATGTGAAGATTTAAAAGCCCATACCCCGGAAGATCGTCGGCTGACGACCCACATGTTACCCGGCGAGGCATCACCGCAGCCTCTACGCCATCCACCGAGTCCACTCCTGGAAAAACAGCAACCCGCTCCCGTACAACAGGTCCCCTTCATACCATTAGTCCCCGAATACCACCCAACCGTGAAAGACCAACCCGTACCCGTACAAGGGAATGAACATAATGTGAACTCGAGGCTATGGAAGGATTTGTTCACAGAAAGAATGGACGCCGAGCTGGGGGAGATGTTGGAGGCCACAGGAAACAAGTTTCTCCGCAAAGGGTATTCGAAAGAGGAAGCCGCAATGTTAGCCCATAATACTTTGGCACCCAGACTACGACGGGCTTTACGTCAGCAGTATGGCGACCTCTTGACCCATATGAAATTGTTGGACAAGGACCCGGTCCATATGGAAATCGAAAGAACAGCGTCGATGTTGAAAACCTCGGGCATGAACTGGAAAGCGGCGTATGTCACCGCAATAGCACAAAAGAAACATTTGTTCGAACGCATCATTAAGACCAAAAGCGTTAAGAAAGTGTGTTAAAGCGTTGAGACGAGCGTCAAGGCGTACATGTTGGGCGTTAAGGTGTAACAGTGGGCGTTGGCTGGTGTTACTGTCTATGAAAGCGAGTGTATTCCCAAAACACGCACAGTCGACATTCAACCGTCAACATGGCTTATACTTGTTCCGAGTGTGAACGCACGTTCAACAGACATTACGATATGATGCGACACCAGAAAAATATACATGGGATTGAAGACGCCGAGGAATCCGTTGAATCGGATGCTGATACAGAGATCGATGAGAGTGTATCGACTGATACCGAATCCAAGATTGCTGACAGTCTATCTACTGATATGGAGAGCTTGACCTCAGATAGTCAGCCTACATCCCAGGAAAGTGAGGCAGAACCTACCTTCTTGGATCGTATTGTGACAGCAGCTATCAATACTCACGTTGAAGCGATCGAGGGCGCGGGACAGGATAACTTACAACAGGCGTACACCGAAATGCGGCCCCGCATCAAGAAAACAGCCATGGCGATCTATGAACAGTATACCTTACTACCGCTTGAAATGAAAGGCGACCCCACGCACAGGTCCATCATGAAGACCAAGTGTCACTTGGAAGAGGCTATGGGGTTACCACCCACCGAGGCCTTGGAAAATGCGATAAGAATGCGCAAACAACTGTTTCAGGATATGCTGCCCAACGAATATCCAGGCCTGACCGACGCCGATTAGAACAAACGGCTGAGAGCGAACAGGGCCGAAGATCGGACTTTCTTAAGGACGGCTTCTGATTGGACAAGTGCAGCCGAGAATACATCTAACGGGCAAGAACGAATATGGCAGGACAAAATGGCGGTCTCTGATTGGACAAGAGTATTCTTAAATTGTAAACATACCCAACGCGGCTCCCCCAGCGTGGGTATGTTATGATGGAGGGGAAAATAAACTACATGAAAAAAACTTGTTGTTGTTGTTGTTGTTGTTCTCTCATCCTTGTTCTTGTTCTTCTCTCATCTGTCTATATCATGGCGTCATGGTGTTATGCTAGGGCGTTAAGGCGGACGTTGACGGGCGTCACTGCATTTCCAATGAATTAGCGACAATTCCATGAAAATCAGAGGTTTTGGGCTAATTCACCAGGGCGTTGAAGCGTTGAGCTTGGCGTTGGCGGGCGTTGCTCACAATTCCCTGTTTGCGCATGCGCTGAATGTAGACAGCGGCCGAGACACTAGTCCAGGTGGGTGCCCCCTCATGGGTGCTTCACATTGATACCTCATACGGCTCTATCGGCCCATTAGGGGCTCCCCTAGATCCCAAAACGTCTATTTCCATACCCTTTTCCCACAATTCCCTGCCTGCGCATGCGCAGAATGGTGACAACGCCCGAGTCACTAGTCCAGTCAGATGCCCCCTAATGTGTGCTTCACATTGATACCTCATACGACTCCATCGGGCCATTAGTGGCTTACCTAGATCCCAAAACGTCTATCTCCATACCCCTTTCCCACAATTCCCTGTCTGCGCATGCGCAGAATGTTGACAACGGCCGAGACACTAGTCCAGGCGGGTGCCCCCTCATGTGTGCTTCACAATGATACCTCATACGACTCTATCGGCCCAGTAGGGGCTCCCCTAGATCCCAAAACGTCTATTTCCATACCCTTTTCCCACAATTCCCTGTCTGCGCATGCGCAGAATGGCGACAACGCCCGAGCCACTAGTCCAGTCAGATGCCCCCTCATGTGTGCTTCACATTGATATCTCATACGACTCCATCGGGCCATTAGTGGCTTACCTAGATCCCAAAACGTCTATTTCCATACCCGTTTCCCACAATTCCCTGTCTGCGGATGCGCAGAATGGTGACAACGCCCCAGGCACTAGTACAGACGGATGTCCCCTCATGTGTGCTTCACAATGATACCTCATACGACTCTATCGGTCCATTAGGGGCTCTCCTAGATCCCAAAACGTCTATTTCCATACCCTTTGGCCACCGCGCATGCGCAGAATGACGCTATTTCAACCCCACACCCAGCCCATCAGATGCCCCCTCACAAAAGCTTCACAATGATACCTCATACGACCCAATCGGACCAGGCAGCGTATTTGAATTCTGGGGACTACTTTTTCTCCGCGGAGGCGACCGCATCACCGCCAGACATGACCGCATCACCGCGGAGGAATACAAGGTCAAAGGTTAACCGAACTATAGTGGTCAAAACTTGGCACACAGCCAAGGCTGATGCAATCCATAACATGTCAGTACATGCCTTGAGCTGGTGGCGCCCCCTGTCGGATTCTTTAGGGAAGTCACGAGTTACCCCTCAAGTTTAAGTGCAAAGAGGGCAATGTGCGGTCAAATACGCTTATACTACTACTACTAGGCTTGAGGTGGTTTTGACCGGTTCTGACGTTATGGTGCGCATGCTCAGTCGAGGATTACCAAAGAAAGATGGCTTTTCAATCACGACTGGTGCATTTTTTGCTCGAAGTGACATCATGCTGTCGAGAAATAGTAGAGAGAGATGGCATTTTAGCGAGAGAAAACAGGTCACGCGATCGTGACGTTATCGGGAGTAGTGCAAGCGCAAATACGGTCGGATTGGGTGCGTACGTGGGACTAAGCAGCTACCCAGTCTCTACAAACTAACCCATGGGAGAGAGCATGTCGACATAGGGGTGCCATGGAGTGACTCCAGTAGTAGACGAAAAAAAGTATGCACACTCGGGACATGCTTACCTGTATACCCCTCTACACTAAACCATAGGCGTGGGTATGGTTCTATTGAAGCTCCCGTTTGCTTCAGGAACAACGTAGCCCTAGCCGCAATCTGATTAAAACTCAGACTTAATAAACCGCTCCTCTATCGGACATGTCGCTTAATCAGCGACATGTCCGATAGAGGAGCGGTTTATTAAGTCTGAGTTTTAATCAGATTCAGCGACATGTCCGATAGAGGAGCGGTTTATTAAGTCTGAGTTTTAATCAGATTGCCCTAGCCGTAGCCCTAATGTCTTAACGAGTTCACACAATCAGACGAGGGAGAAAGAGAGAAAAGAACAAGCATATTGCGTGTTACACATTTTATTATCTCAATGTTACATCATACCCAGGCTGAGGATGCCGCCCTGGGTATATGGATATTATGGTGTTCATTGTCTTTTTGTAGCGCTCTTGTCTACCGAAATCCCACCATTGCGTTATGGCCATGTCAAAGGATGAGTTGGCGTGGCCGCACTTGTTCACTCTACCACATCTGAATTTCTCATGAGTCCATGTTACTATCCTTAATGGCTTTGAATTATCAAAGGATTGGCCTTTCTAAAAACCATTATTTTTTTAGTGAATCCTCTGAACAGCTCTATTTTGTTTTCAATGACCCTCAGTACACATAAGGAGAAAATATCCTCATATTTTCACATTGGACGATCATACGTTTTGTTTGTCGTGATATTTTTGTGAGAAATTGGGAACATGTTATATCTCCAAACCACTGGGCCACACTTCAAGGAGAAATAATTTGGTCTTGCTTTTAAAAACATAGAATTATTTTAAAGAGAATGTATAAGGAAAGGCGAGATGTTACAATATTCTATGAATAAAATATATACATATTCTTCTTTCCTAGAATAGAACTCTGAATCTAACTTTAATAAGCATAGTAGTTATGAAAAACAAAGCATTTAATTAAAACAGTTCATGGCAAGAGAAACAACACGACAGAACAGACACCGGCTGGCCATTTCAAAAGGAACAAAATGCATAACGTACCTACGTTATCATGATGAGAGCTCACTTAAAAAATACAATGAATGCATTATATATAGTACTCTACTCGTCTTCCCATCTTATTAACTCCGTGGGGATAGAAGCTACGGAGTCCTTTGGATATTCATTTTCAATTCGTTGAATATAATATTCAATTCTTTGTACATTTTTATCCTGTTCTCGGATTTTGTATCCAATTCTCATTGGTACTTCACATAGCCAATAGATGGATATCTTTAATTTCGAGGTGATCGATGCTAAGATGGCCGTATATACGAGGATATACCACTGACATAGGCCTTTTAGGGCATTCAGTACCGGTACACTAACGATGTTAAATGCGTATTATTGTTGCACGATAAATCTGAAAATGTACCAAGAGACCTTAGGGTTTACAACAGTGTAATAGATACAGTTAAGGGATAGCCACAACTGTTCCTATCAATAATGCCTGCGGTTGATACTGTAGTTAAACACGCCGTTCGTTGATAATAGTACAACCCGTACCGAATAAATATTCATCCTGGTGTTCTTTACCCGTTATTTCCTAGAAACAACTACCTTCTTCTTCACGTTCCCAGCGCTGGTGATTAGCTGTACACGGGCCTGTTTCACACTTCCCCACACCTCCCCGATATTACGGTTGAAGCCATGTTGTCAGTGTATTTTGCGGTCATTTCGCATGCGCACTTCGACAAACATGCACAACATGGCGTCTACCGTAATATGGGGGGGGGGGGGGTAAATGTGAAATTTGACTAGAATTGACAATATTTCGTTAGAAAATAGCCCTTTTCTATCAGGATTTTATTTTAATACATTGGAAACCGGGAAATTTCATCACATTCACAATGTTGAATCGTCGATGGGGCGATCGGTATCCCTGATTATAAAATAATCAGGGAATGCACTTTTGAAAAAAGAACGAAATATATATCATCGTACAGTTAGGCGTACGCTGCGCTATATCAATTCGAGTATTACTCAGGTCTTCCTGGCTAAATCATCTTCATTTTATCCAGCCAATTTCTACGTTCCCACTTCGAACTTCATCGAAGTGGGAACGTAGAAATTGGCTGGATAAAATGAAGATGGGCTAAATAAGCTATTGGTATACATATCACTGCTCATAAACCCGTAATAATAGCTGACGGAGATCGTTGTATAGATGGTAGGTTCCAGAGATCGTTTGGACTGGTAGAGATCTGTTTCGATAAACACCGTGGGTTGGAGTCTCTGTGACCAGAACTGGGAACTTGAATAAAAGAGGCAAGCGTGGATGAGAAGCAGTGAGCTTTCAGAAATAGCATCAGGGTGACAAATTGTAGATTCACCAGCCGAACGAACGGAGACAGTCTGGTGAAGTGATATGAAAAAAAAAAATACCGTACTCAGATTACAAGGGGTAGGATGGGGTTGGCTGGGACATGGAGGTAAATGGGGGAGGGGATATGAACATTCTGATTGGGTAACATTCCTACCCATAGGCGTATGCACTTCCCCCGCTTGTATACACCTGAAAGATTTGTCTGAAGATGGGTTGAAACTAAGTTTGGAAGATGTCAGCATCCGCCAAAATGCAGCCGTTTGCATTTGAAAATAAACACTCATTTGAGTGATATGTATACCTGGACATGCACAGTACTAATGGTAAGAGGACAATTTACAGCTAACATATTTTTTAAATTTCTTGAAAGTCTGACGTTCACCAGAACCCAACGTGTTAGGCTCAGATCCTGCAGTTCAAAACCAGGTAGGCCCCTAATATTTGAACATTGCGTCAAAACTCACAAGAACGAAAAATTTAACATCTAAATTAAAACAGGGTGAGTGAGTGAATAAAATTTAACGTCGCTTTCAACATCCCAGAAAGGGCTATATTAGAAGGATAATTCGAAATTGACATCGCCATTTGACTTCTACATTAGCTGAATTCATATCACCGGAGAGCATGCCACGTAGGCCTACTATCGCCACTTTTCAAGGGCTGGCTTCTATGGTGCTTGCAGTGTGACTTCGCATTCTAGGTAAACCAATATGGTAAATCAGGGGAATAATATTCCATGATATTATTTTTGAGCTTACTGTGATTGTGGGAGTTCGCTGCAAAGGTAAAACATAGCAAGCGTCAGATTCAACATTCAATATTCAGCCGCTGTCCATAAAAGAATTTCCGCGTCAAAAAACGAAAGACCTATTTCGTATGTTAGTTAGCACCCATTCCAAATGTGTATGAAATAATAAAAACACAAGATAGTCTCTTACAAGGGAGAAGCGGTCAACAGTTTTCGATGATGTCAGCAAGACATGACGACCAACCTGATTTCAAAACCAACCCAGTCGGACTCGCAGACACCATTGAACTCACAGGAGCACTTTGATGACATAATATTTGTCAACCACCTCAATGGGGCATAAGAGGAGTGAGTTTGTGAAACAGACCATGCGCTGTGGGGAGGTGGAACATTTGACTGCTGCACGTGAACACATGCCATTTAGAACACTCAGATGGAATCTCAGACAACGGTATAGTGTATACGTGATTTATCATTAGATTTTCGTTGACATTCATATACATATGAAAATACTTCTGTATACCGCCTAAGATTTACATCATAATGCATATACGAAGTAGGCTACCATCTGCAAATTGTCCGGTAGTCAGTCAGTCAGTCAGTCAGTGAGTCCATCCGAATCCTTTCGTCGGCAAAATAAGGAGAACCGTTGACATTAGAACCTTGATTTTTGGCATGAAGGTGCATTAGGGAACTGTTACCAACAAGTTCTGAGCTGACCTACTTTTGATGAAACTTTCTGGTGAGATTCTGACTAGGGCAGTACCCATCTTAATATAGGCAGGATTCAAATGGGGGTGGGGATTTCCAAGAGTTCAGTTCGCGTCGGAGCCCTAATGCCTATCCTACTTCGTCGGTCCTGTGACGTTTCACACTGCTCATGTTCAGTAACTAAAAATTCAATTTCTGAATACAAAACTAAAATTCTGCAAATAGAAAAAAATTCTAGTCAGTATCTGTGAATATCTCTCTCTATTCAGTTCGCGAATATATTTGGAAAGGTCAATCGTATAGGCGTCAGGTCCGACACGCAATACTCAGCCGTCGTCCACAGCAGAATTTCCGCGTCAATAACCGATAGACCTTTGTTGTACCACAATTACGTAGCATCAATTAAATATGCAAGTCATTCTAAAGGTGTTGTAAGTGCGAAATAACAAGGCTAGTTCGCTAAACAAGGTCCTCGTTCGAGACAATGATTCCAAATAGACCACTTATCTTGTTATCTTTGGATACATCAAATTATTGCATTCAGGAAAATGACTGTCGAGGTGAAGTCAAAGGTTTCTAAGTATCGAAATAAAAATGAAATATTGTAATTGGATCAGGGCCCTGGCTTGAGAGGATGAGGTCAAATAGATCCCCTTTTTGGTCAGTGTCTACTGATATATGAAGCAATTTTATTAATGAAGCTGATTGTCAAAGTAAAATCAATTGTGAAGATGTTTCAAGTATAAAACTTCAGAATCCTCCTAGCAGAAGTGGGCGCTGGCTTGAGAGAATGATGTCAAATGAAATGTTTTTCTGCCTATTGTCTGCCAATACATATATTTATTACATTTGTCAGAATGATTATTGGGGTTATTTATTTACTTTTTTATTCAATGAAGAAGCCAATAGACACGAGGTCCAGTAACAGATTCCTGTACAACGCTACATATACAGTGCGACATACAATATAAAATACAACAGTGCAAAATTATAACAAGGGTAGATCGGATTATTTTTAAAATTATGTATACATTTAGAGCAGCATCTAGGATTTCTATATTCATGCAGGTAAAAACATATTTACATGCATATGCAATCACTTTCGACATAAAGTTATAATGTATGCATTCTTTAAAATGGGTAAAAATGTCTAGAAACATGAATTTAAAAGTACTTGCAGAGCTAAAAATATCAGCCAAATGTAGGTTGGAAATATCATTATAAATAGACATCACCCTAGACTTCGAAAAGTTTCCAACATTAATTCTGCTGCGAGATATGTAAAACAAAGTTGGGTTGCGTAAACGTCTCGTTGATGCACGAAATGACAGTTGAGATAAAAGATAGGGACAATCATATTTACTAGCTAAAACACCATGCATAAAAGACAGATCTAAAACTTTTCGTCGCTGAGATAATGCGGTAAATTAAAATGAGTACAAGCACCAATATAACCTGTCTGATCGTAGTATACAGCAGTCATGTAATGTAAATATTTGATAAAATTCTTCTGCATTTTTTCCACATTATCAGATAAGTATCTACAGTGTGGGGACCATACTGGCGAAGAGTATATTCCAGTCAGCTTCGAACAAGAGATATGTATACAAAGAAGTCAATGCCTTCACGGAGTTAAAAGATTTACAACATCGTTTCACAAGACCCATAATTTTAAAACATTTACTGCACATGGTTTCAATATGTTCTTTGAAGTTTAGATCGGACGTTAAAATTACACCAAGGTCTTTGACTTCAATGACTCGAATTAGAGACTGGTCCTGCAGTGTATATTGATGTTCTGTAGTATTTTTCTTAATCGAAAAAGTGACATTGTAACTTTTCATAACATTAATAACAAGTTTTCAGATACGACGGTCCAAATCTTCCTGTGTAGTCTGTGACATTCAATATCTGCCTTGAAAATTTACAGTCATCGGCATCGTAGTTGTGATATAATATGAAAAGAAACATCCGGAACTTTATGTACAAGAGAAACAGTAGTGGTCCTAATATGGAACCTTGAGATACGACGAAAGGTATATTAAAAGAATTGCCACTAATAACATCTGCATGTTTGAGTTCTGTTAGATAGATAAGAACTCAACAACTTTAACACATTTCCACTAAATCCAAATGATTCTAACTTGTAGATGAGTAGCTCGTGACAGACAGAATCGAACGCATTAGAGAAGTCAATATATATATACTATCAACCTGTTTTCTATCGTTAAATGACTTACTGGGCATATCAGGATGACACAAAAGATTAGTTGTTGTCGAACGATCTTTCACAAATCCATGCTGAAATTCACTAATGCAGCATTTAAAAAAAACATACATTTTAATATGAATAACACGTTCGAAATAATAGGAAGAAGAGATATAGGCCTATGGTTAGTTACAGAAATTTTATCTCTTCCCTTTAAAATCGGAATAACATTTGCATGTATGAATGCGCTAGGAAAAACACTACTGAGTTCTGAAAGATACTCAGTGGAACGGCTGGTTCGTTTGCACATTCTTTTAATAGTAAACTGGAAACATTATCTGGACCGCTAGCTTTTCGTGGATCTATTTCGCCGGGAAGCTTCGTAACATCATCCAAACTGACACTAGTATTAGAAAGCAGGTTGTTGGATACGTGCTTTATCTTCGGCAACTCATTGGATCTCAGTGGATCCAGACCCTGGTTTGCGAGAATGAGGTCAGAGAGGTCGAATCCCGATCTTAAATGGAGGGCACTTGAAAACATGAGCAGTGTGACTAACGTCACAGGACCTACGAAGTAGAGTAGGCATTAGGACTCGAACGCGAACGGAACTCTTGGAAATCCCCACCCCCAGTTGAAATCCTGCCTATATTAAGATGGGCACCGCCCAAGTCAGAATCGCCAGTGATTTTCATCAAAAATCACCAGGAATTTTCATCAAAAGTAGGTCAGCTCAGAACCTGTTGGTAACAGTCTTCTAATGCGCCTTCATTCCAAAATTAAATAACGATCGCCGATTTAATTTTACAATTTTTTAACTGAAGGAAACAGAATGAATAATAAAGGTTCAGTAGATTTCAAGCTTTACGTGTGAAAATACATTTACATCTCTTTAATGGTTTTCAGTGCCCTTCTCCAGGATCAAAACAACTTTTTGAATCACATTATTTTCCCAACAATACAACAAATTTTTATATATAGTACTACAGTAGAAAGGTAGCATTTATGTAGTTTACGGTAATTCAACTCAAGACCAATACCTTCTCTGCACAAGATAATAATGATTCTATGTCATTCTCCTGAGCATAACCGGTACAAAGACGAATAAATAGTCTCTACATCACGTTGTTATCTAGATATATGAGACAACACATTTTGAGTATTGGCAATCTGATGAATGTACTATTCCGGTTTTCTTGTTTCACATTATATTCTATGGCGGTTGATCGGTGATTTTCTTCATTGATAAACGTTACACCACCTCAGTTTCGTTGTGTGAATCGGAATTGCATTGCTGTGACACACCAACACACTCCGTGGCAGTGATTCTGTATCCCCTAATCAAGGAATCAAAATGGATCAAGATTTGAAATGACAAGAAAAATTTAGACATATTTTGTTTACACATGTAATTTTTTGTTTAAATTATATCCAAGTGTGATATAGTTAATATTCAGGAGGTACAAAAAAAACTCAAGTTATCATATTTTCACATCATGATCAAAGTTACTTTATCTAGTTAAATTCTACCAAAAGAAGACCCTTTAAACATGCCGTCATGGCTTTGTTTCACCCTCAGTAAACTTTTATCATTGTCGCTAGTAGTATATAAAGGCTAAATTGGGTCTTATTTATGCAAATGAGATGACGTCACGTGACTTTGGGTATGATTGACCTACTTATTTGTTCCCCCCGGTGGCGGAGTGTGGCGGAACTTTTCGGGGGATTCCCCAGTGGGGGTTTCCCAATGACGATCACGTGATCAAGGCATTCTAGACTTGTTCTGGGTTGTACAGTTCTGCCATACGGAGGATGGGTACTAGTATTTCAAATAAATAAATTAATTAATTAATTAATTTTAATTAATTACTTGTAAAATGGCGGTGTTTTTAGACGGCGCAAGGGAGCAAACGAGGCGGTGGGGACGTCACGGGGAGAAAAAACCCTCACATTACCCTCAAAAAAACCCTCTAAGCCATATAATAATAATAAACATAATCTATAGGTGTTGTACCATGTTAATAGGATCAGTCTAGCATCTGTTCCACCCTAGGGTCGAGTGTTTATTGTCCCGTGTATCTCCGCAAGAAAACAACAAAGAAAATGGCGGCTCCAGGATGGTGCGGGGACGCCCTTTCCCCATCACGGCGTCGACCGTAGCGCCATCTGCACACATTGACGCAAGGGAGACAACTCGTGTGGCCTAAGGATATGGAAATAGCCGTGTTGGAGCTAGGGGAGCCACAAATGGTCCAATGGGCTCGAGTGAGGTATCAAAGTAAAGCCTAGGTGAAGGGGCATCTAATGGGGTGGGTGTGGGGTTGAAATATCGCCATTCTGCGCATGCGCGGTGGCCCGAGGGTATGAAAATAGCCGTTTTGGAGCTAGTGAAGCCAATAATGGTCCGATGGGGTCGAGTGAGGTATCAAAGTGAAGCTTATGTGAAGGGGCATCTGACTCGACTAGTGGGTTGAAATAGCGTCATTCTGCGCATGCGCGGTGGCCCAAGGGTATGGAAATAACCGTGTTGGAGCTAGGGGAGCCACAAATGGTCCAATGGGATCGAGTGAGGTATCAAAGTGAAGCATTCGTGAAGGGGCATCTAATGGACTGGGTGTGGGGTTGAAATATCGGCATTTTGCGCATGCGCGGTGGTCAAAGGATATGAAACTAGCCGTTTTGAGAGCTAGGGGAGCCCCTAATGGTCCAATGGGGTCGAGTGAGTTATCAAAGTGAAGCATTCGTGAAGGGGCATCTGATGGGTTGGGTGTACGGTAGGAATATCATTCTGCGCATGCGCAGACGCAATGCGGAGCTCTCGTCCATTCAGAAGCGAGTATTTCAAATTCGTCACAGAGCTGTCAGCCAATCAGAAGCGAGTATTTTGACCCGGTGCATTATGGGCCATATCCAAGATGGCGGCACGTATGTTCAAGATGGCGGCGCATCCGGTGTCGAAAACTGGCCATTTCGTCGGGATGTGGTCACCTAGTGTCGAAAACTGGACCTTGTATGGGTCCTGCTAGACGTGTTGGAGCTAGGGGAGCCCCTAATGGTCGAATGGGGTCGAGTGAGGTATCAAAGTGAAGCCTAGGTGGAGGGGTATTTGATGGCTGGGTGGGTGCATGTAAAATTTTTCCTGAAAAAAAAAAAACGAAACACGGACTTTATCGAAAAACCTGGGAAAATGCCTATATGGGGTATGGAGGGTATATAGGTCGCCGGGCTTAACGGGGCTCGCCTGTCAATAGAGTTATCTCCCCCTAGTTCCAGGGTGGGTGTATGTAAAAATTTTCCTGAAAAATACGGAATA
>JAVTVY010035803.1:0-13856 GCA_036873755.1 Hanleya hanleyi | reverse complement strand
CCCCGTTACCGGAAACAAACAATTTTTTTTTTTTTTTGGCCTAATTTATTCCTCTTTTTTTCCCATTGTGGTTAATATTAATCAATGCAGAGCAACAGCAGTTACAATACATGTCTGAGTATGCAGTGTGAATTGCAAAGACAAACATTTCATTTTGCTGATGAAGCTTATCATACAATCATCACTAAATGTTCAGCAAAAGCAAGTATGTACCTAATCACAACACTCCAATTTACCACATGTACCTGTAGGCTAAAATCAGTCAGTACAATTCAGTGTGATTGAGTAGGATTGGTGCCTACATGTGCCAGAACATGAGAGTGTCCACAGTTCCTGGACACTGATCAGCCCAGCCAGTGCAGCACGTGGTCATTCATCCAAGTCTTGACTGGCTCAGCATTGCTTAAATTCAGTGACCTGACGAGAACTGCAGTGTGCCCAATGTGATCCGTACCTGATAATTCAATGTCAGGAAGTGAAATAATTTCCCATGATAAAATCAGGGGCTGACCAAGTGTAGGCTATTAGTCGACAAAATAGTCCAAAATCGTGCAGAGGGTGGTAAACTAAGGACTACTGGCTGAATTTGTTCCCAAAATGATGAAGAAACACATTCAGCATGAAAATGTCAACGTGACAAATGAGCAACATACCAGGCTCGACCACTCTACCATGACTGTACCTCTATCTATGAACTATACCATGACCGTCTTGTATCTATCAACTTTCTTTCAGATAAGTTTTCCAAGCTGCTCAAGCATGTCAAGCTCGTTAGGTATTGTTATCTTAGTAGATTATCAACATCCTCTCAACTCATCTATGACTACATCACATCACGACATCAGATATTTACTAACTTCCAAATGACCACATTTCTTAAAGGTAAACTGCAAAGATATTTTGATTTGCTAGCCTCTGCTTTCATTTAAAGGATTTTGTGCATATTTTTATCCATCATAATTTTTTCAAACAAATTTATAAATGATAGATCTGGAAACACAGAGAAAGATACACAGCTATCAATTTTGGGACACAAGTTTTCAGAAATTGTTTAGTTCACCTTCAAGGTAACACATCAGCCTAGTGGTTTCATGAAAACGCTACAATTATGAGTGAAATGGGAGGTATATTCATGAACGATGACGAAAGACTAGGTGCAGTAAATCAGTCAGAGGCATCGTGGATGCATGCCTCTGGAGGAGCAAGACTGCATGGATATGTGGCAGGACTCGAGTGCTGAAATCTGCATGGGTGGTTGAAAGCACAGACGAGATGCAATATGGGTCAAAAGTTTTCAACGTATAGATAAACACAGATCACTAGGTTTTGCTGTGGTCTTCAATAGATTATCCATGGTCATCTCTCTGATAATTCAGGAAGTGAAATTTTCTACCATAAAATCTGGGGGTGATCATATTGATTAGAACAGGAAGTGGACAAAATGATTCAAATTATGCATATAATTCATTACTTCTTCATTATTGCATTGATTTTGGAGGGTGATCAAATTTAGTAGTACGGTGCCACCGATTGAATTTTGTCCTCAAATTTGGGGGTGATTGAATATTGATGGGAATGAATTATCACATGGATTATTGTAAAGCCAACTGATGAAAGTGTGTGTGGGGGGGGGGGGGAGGCAATGCTCACCATATGGTGACAGCCAGTTTTAATGGTGGAGGTAGCCAGCAGCTGATGAAAGCTGAAGGGACAAAGAAGACTGAACAAAACAAATACACAAAGAATTCTGGAGACTGTCCAATTCAAAACAAGGAATTTGGCATGTTTTTTTCCATGAGAAGGTCTTTTGCAACCCTAATCACATACTACGTGATGTAAAATAGATATTCTCTATTCCATAACGTGCCTACAGTAATTTCCTTTTGAGGGCTGGAATTCATGGGAAGAATAGATTCCTGATGCACAATGTTTACTTTATACTGAAGAACTGAGATGACAAAAAATATGATATGAAATATTGTATCAATTCCATAGCAGGCCTTGCGTTTCGACGGGTATCCGATACTCGTGGAGATACCCGTTCATTCACTTCACGGGAATCTGTTTGGATACCCGTAAAATAATGTCTGGGGAAAATTTTGTCTATCAAAAAAACCATATTCGGCTTTAGTAAACGATAGTTTACCTAGAAATCATCGACCGCAGGCTTCACAAATGGCGGAAGTTCATATTTTTACGACGTCTAAGTGGGCGATGAGTTATGGCAGCTGCGTGCATTCTCTTGTACTGAGCGATTTTCGTCGTATCATCTGTAGCTACAGGCATTTACACAAACAACCGTGCATAGGAGAATGCAATTGCAGAAACTATCGTGTTATAGTCGATGTTTACAAACGGTAAACATGGAGGACACGAGAGGGCTTGATTCCAATCTGCTTCAAAATGTCGAAAGGAAAGACAATATCTGTACAGGCTTACAACGGATGGCCAGATAATGTAAAGGATGGTTTTGTCTTCATACAGAACGACGAAAAAAAAAAATTCACAGGTAAATTTTCTGTTATTAAGCTAAAACTTACCTCACTTCCACTCTTTGCATTTCTTGTCTACATGAAATACCACAGTAAGAATTTAAATGACACAGTTATCTCCCCTGCTAGTCACCTGATAGCATAGCTACCCACAATTCCACTTCCTTCTTGTTCCACTGCGATACATGGTCTGGATGTATCATAGCGGGGAGGATGGGTGGGCATCACTGGAAGTGAGGTGAGTTTTAGCTTAATAACAGAAAATTTACCTGTGAAATTTTTTTGTTATTTGCGCTGAAAACTTACCTCACTTCCACTCTTTGCATAGAGTGCCACCGTAAGGTAGGTGGGCAAACTGATACAATCCGTGGTTAGTGATAAATGCCATACATAGTGACTAGTACAGAGTAGAAATCACAGATCTTCTACCTCACAGAGGATCCATGAAATCATACAACAGTAATAACCTGTATGCCTATGGTACACAGGGAACCTCTGTTGCTACTCTGACTTCAAGGCTGAGATGCAAGATACGCCCCCCCCTTTTTTCGAAAGGGGGCGAGAGAAAAAAAGCACTCACCCGCAAGCAGGGTTACAACTGTACGCCCGGACTTTTGTAGCTATATTGCTGGCCTCGGTCCCCCTGACACCCGCTGTGCGGTCACAAGTGGGCCGATGGAATAGAGGTCGTTACATGCCAACGTCATGTCCTGGAGATAGTAGGAGGCAAATGTCGTGTTTGACCTCCAGTAGCACGCCCTCATAATGTCTGTCACCGATCTGTTGGTCCATAGAGGCCATGATGCCGCTAGAGCCCTAATCTCGTGACCCGAAACGTTTACAAGCGCGGCTTGCCTATCAGTAGCCGTGGAGTACGCTAGCCGAATCGTATTTTTGAGCCAACTCGAGATAGTGTTTTTACTTATTTCTTGTTTGGCTTTGGGATCGAAAGGGATAAACAAACGCCTCTCTATAACCTTCTACCGTAGCGGGCACCAGGCCCCTATCCCTGAACAGGTACAATAGAAACTCTGCTACTTCCGGGATAGTTGCGCAGGTTGGATTGATATCCCTCTCTCCACACCAAAGATCGAAGATTGCCCACTTTGAGTTGTATACAGCGGAAGAGGACGGTCGAATTGATTGTGCCATTCGGCGCCCAACCTCCGCTGAAAATCCCGCCTGAGCAAAGCGCTTCTTGAGCACTTGCACACGTGGTAGTGGAACAGTCCTGGCTGGCTGTGGAATATCGACGTTCCGGGCTGGCGCAGTAGATTGTGCCATACCGGAAGCTGTCTTGGTACATCCACCAGAAGATCTAGTAGTTCCGGGAACCACGGCCTTGCTGGCCACCACGGAACAATCAGGTAAACGACACATGTGTGTTCGCGGATCTTCTGGAGTACCTTCGCTAGGATAGCTGGAGGAGGGAACGCATATGCTACCATCCTTGACCAGTCCTGCGATAGTGCGTCCACTGCATACGCCGACGAATCCGGGACCGGCGACATGAACAGTGGAAGTAGATTGTTGCGCCGAGTGGCGAACAGATCCATGTGTGGCATCTCCCAGACATGAGCTATTTGTTTTAGTGTGTCTGGGTGAAGTTGCCACTCCGTGGGAATTATCTGATTCCGTCGTGAAAGCGAATCCGCTAAGACGTTCAGTACCCCCGGGATGTGCCTGGCCAACACCGATATGTGGTGTCCCAACACAGACCGAAAAAGATTTCCGCTTGGCTTTGTAATTGCGGAGATCTCGTCCCCCCCTGCTTGTTGATATAGGACACAACTGTTGTGTTGTCCGTCGCAACCAGCAGGTTCTTGTCGGTCAATACGCTCACCCACGTGCGGATGGCATGTGTCACTGCCATAAACTCCAACACGTTTATATGGTACGAGCGTTCCTCGATTGTCCATAACCCGGATGTCGACTAGGACTCGAGGTGGGCTCCCCATCCTTCCATAGATGCGTCCGTGAACAGGTGATGTGACGGACGAAACGGAAGTAGGGACACACCTGGCATAACGTTGAGTGGATCCAGCCACCATTGGAGGCATTGTTTGACTAGTGGTGTTACAGGTATCCACGGATCCAACTGCCTTTCGACCCATTGATGATTGAAGTAAATCATTAAGGGACGAAGCTGCAACCGCCCTCTTGGTGTTACGTCCTGTGTTGACGTCAAGAGGCCGATTATCGCAGCAAAGTGTAAAGCCCTGGCCTGAGATAACTTGAGGAACTGAGGTATCTTCGTTGTTATCTTTAGCCATCGATCTTCTGGGGGTTTGGCGAGAGCTCGTAGCGTATCGTATTCCACCCCCAGAAATTTGCGCCTTTGCGAAGGAATCAGCTCTGATTTCTCTTCGTGTGGGATGTATCCCAGAGAAGTCAATATCCTTAAGACAAACTGGGTGTCTAGGATTAACTGCTCCTTGCAGGCATTCCTTAGCAGGGAATTGTCGATATAAAAGTGGTACTTTATACCTAGACTGTGCAGGAATTGTGCCACTGGTGTAAACACTCGTGTAAACACCCAAGGGGAAGCGGACAGGCCGAACGGAAGCACTTGAATTTGGAAGCGTCGCTTGCTGACCATGAATCTCAAGTACTTCCTGTCCCCCAGATGTATCGGGATATGCAGGTATGCATCCCTTAAATTCAGAGAAGTCAGCCATTCCCCTTGCCTGAGTACTGTCCGGATAGACCGGAAGGACTCCATGCGGAAGTGTGGCGGTGGAGTGAGGTAGTCCTTGTTGAGGCGCTTTAGGTTTATAACCATGCGTATCTCGGACGTGTCTTTCTTGGGGACCAGAAAGACCGGCGAATAGAACCCGGGTGACGTGTCCCAAACCGGAAGCTCTATTACAGCTGCCTTCTCTATCAGCTTGTCCACAGAGGACTGTATTGCTGATAGATGACCCGTTCGTAATGGTATACGAGACGGAAGGGGATGAGCAGTCAAGGGCGGAAGCGTGTCGAACAATAGGCGATAGCCGTATCTGATCGTTCGAATAACCCACGCTTCCGTCCCGATCCTTATCCAGTTCCTCCAAAACAACTGCAGCCTTCCCCCTACCGGAAGGTCTAGTTGCTGGGGAACTGGAAACGTTATGTCTCGGTGTTCCCGCCATACCGGAAGCCACCCAGTACGGCCCGAGACATCAGGAATCCTTCTTCGACTGCTTAGATTTCCCCTTACCCTGCTTCTTATGGCCATAGGTAGATACTCTAGGCTCTAAAGAAGCAGGCGCTTGGCTTTGCTGTTGGCCGGAAGCATCCTTATTAGCCTTGGAACTAGGCGGGTTCTTCTTAGCCTTCTTCGCCTTTGGACCCGACCCGGAAGCCATAGGTCTCTTAGACGAAGCACCGGAAGCAACTGACCTGTCATGCTCTATACGATCCATTTCAGGTCGAACTTCGGCAACAGCATCACCAAACAGTAAAGAAGGAGCCGTAGATGTCTCTATTAGACTCCTCTTTACAGCTTCCGGTGTGTAACTATGCATAAAAGGAATGAAGGCCTCTCTCCTTAAATACACTAGCATAGAAGATAGGTAGGCATTGTGTACCAGTAAATCTTCTACAGCACCGGAAGCAATCTTCTGGTAGTCAAGAACGAGGTTTATACCCTCCTGTAACTGTTCTTGACTGTCCGCGCCCGACAGCGAGAATAAACCATCCTTTATGGCTTTAAGAAACCAATCGAGGTGATTCGTAATCGCCACTCCTTGTCGAGCAGTTTCCTCAAGTACTGCGGCCTGTTTGTTTGTGCAAGGAACATCTGGATTACTAGGCACTTTAGTATTGCTAGGACATAAATACTGAAAGTCGCCGTTCACCTCTGCAGACCGGAAGCTAAACGGTGAGTTATGTACGCCGTAACTTCGTATATTTGGCTTCTGTACTGGGAACGGACCAGAAGATCCTGCAGGGCGGAAGCGAGCTTTAGGTCTCAGCCTTACTGCACGTTCCTCCTGCGTAACGGGTTCTGCTAAAGTTCTATGGAACAAGTGGCAAATAGAATGTATAGCAGTTGAGGCCGGAAGCGTGGTAGCCGATCTCGTAACCCGATTTGACTCTCCTGATTCAGTTTCAACATCCCCCGCATGCGGGACCGGAAGCTGCATATCAGGAATTAAGTCATAGATGCCGGAAATAAGCTCATAATATTTCCTAGCATCCGGATCAGTATTGGTAGGTTCATTCAATTCAGATCTACCGTACTGGTCCCTATCCACTTCCATAGCTTCCGGGGCTTCCTGCCAGGAGGGAGTATTGGAAGGGATAGACCTCGACAAATTAGCTTCCGGTTTCCTAGACTGTTCAGTCGCAACCGGAAGCAGTGGCGTACTACTCCGGAATTGACTGGTCATCATCTCTCAATTCCTTCATTTCCTCACGTTGCTGTTCCATACCGCGCAGTATGGCAGCCAATGTGGGATCAGTCACTTGAGAGTGGACCGGAAGCAAGGCCTGACGAGGTGTGTTCACACTCAAGGACCCTCCAGCTGGACGTGAGCACGGCCACTATAAAGGTCGGTGAACTGGCATACGAGGTCGTAAACCGGAAGCACGTATAGGAGGACGCATCATACGTAATAATCCCGGTCCCGTACCACGAACACCCCCGGAAGCAGATATCTGACCTAAGCCACACAAGGGCGAAGGTAGACCAGCAACCGGATGCCGCATAATTTGACCTGATCTGATTGAGGGTTCTTGATAACGCAACTCAGACACAGGCAAAAAATTGACATATCATAGGTACCTGAATACATACCATACTGCCGTTGTTGCGGGAACCTTAATCTCTGGTGGCCCAGAAGGCACGTAGACACAAACGTCTCGGCAAGGGGACGAGGAAGGCCACCAGAGTAACCGGAAGCAGGTTGGGAAAATTCAGACAAACCGGAAGCAGCAGTTACAGGCATAACTGAGCGACCGGGAAGTCCAGGCCTCGACAGCGTCGAGGAAGGTATCTTCCCAACCCCGGATCCAAATGAAAACTTAACATTAGGCCCCTCACTAGTGCTGCCTAAGTTCTCGTAGTCATAAGTTGACCCCGATCGAGAGATCGGAGTCCCCTGGCTTTCCCACGCTAAGTCTGGATCCGTTACCGATCTCCCTTCATCGTCGTATCCAGGCGTCCGCTCAATTGGAATCTCCACGTCCACAGTCGTCGTAGTGCCAGACTCCAAATCTTCAATTATCCCTTCCACCTGTACCAACCGGGTCGTTGCCTTACCTGACTGACCCTTCGCCTGGTCTGAAATGGAAGCATCGTGAGCGGGGGGGGGCCGTTTGTTTATCTTTATTTACATTCAATAGGCTGACTAACGTAGACCCAGCTACAGAACTAACAAGCCCCCTAGACTCCTCGCCTACGCTAGTACGAGGAGACTGTGCTACATATGTCTCGTTGGCGAGATTGGTAGGCATAACAACATTATTTCCCTCGTTAGCTGCCAGAGAACCGGCTAGATACACCTGGAATATGCCGGGCGCCCACACAATACACTCTTCACAGGCCATGTCCCATGTACAGATTCTTCCCTGGCATGGCGGACACGTTGAGTGAAGGTCATAACTAGGCTTGTCACCTCCACAAGACATGCATGACAATTGAGACATATTTTGAGCCATTTTTACGCTGATAACTTATAGAATACTTCCCAAAGGACTTCTTGCAGGAAATCAGACGTCTGAGGTAATCCAACTGTGAGTAGTTTCGCTAGAAAAGGCACTTTTTCACGGAGTTGACAATGTTTACTTCCAGCCCTACGAAGCAGTAGAACAAGAAGGAAGTGGAATTGTGGGTAGCTATGCTATCAGGTGACTAGCAGGGGAGATAACTGTGTCATTTAAATTCTTACTGTGGTATTTCATGTAGACAAGAAATGCAAAGAGTGGAAGTGAGGTAAGTTTTCAGCGCAAATAACAGGGTCTTGTGGGTATTTAACTGCGAATCTCTTCTATTTAGTATAGATTATAAAAGTGCTAAATATTGAATATATTGTCTTTGCCAGACGCCAGCTACATATTTAAGTGCGAATCTTTTCTAATTATATGATATTATAAAGCAGGCCTTGCATTCTAGAAATAAGACGGGGCTGATCAATAGGCCCCGTCTTGCAGGGTGACGGGGCTGATTTTTGGCCATCGGGGCTGATTTCAAATTTCACCACATGACAATGTATTATTGGTCATATATCAACCAAACCTTTGTTTGGAAATAAATTTTATTTTGATGTCCAGTAGCCTACTCCTGTCCCATATACAATGCTCTACAAATTATTCTTGATTGTACAACATTCCCACCCACTTTTATATTCTCCCAGGACATATCGCCCCCCCCCCCTTTCACCCTCATAACATATATTCCCCCATATTTTCATATATTCAAAAGATCTTATAAGTACCGGTATCACCAAAAAAATAGAGGAATAAAAGAAAAACCCTCCATGTTAGTATTTTTATCTTTACTGGATCCAGCAAATCTTAATATTTCAACGACTTCTGCTGAAACCAGTTATTGTAGCCTACTGATATTGTAGAAATAAGAATTGCCAATAATGTGTTTTGATTGCTGTTTTCAATTACCACTAAATTTAAAACGAGTATCGTTTTAATTTATTAACTTGATATGCAAAACAATATATTCCAAGGATTTCCCCTCAGGAATGATACAATTTCCCTGTAAAATTTGAAGGATTTTTAGTGAAAAATACAAAATTCCATGTGAAATTCCACATATTTTCTGGAAAAGCCAGAAGGAAAAAATTGACAACTGGGGTTTTGTCCGTTGGTGTTTTGTCCACTGGGGTTTTGTCCGTATCCCATAAAATGAAATGGGAAATTAATTTGAACATCATGGAGATCTGTACCAGCGCTTATCTAATACGAGCAATTTGAGAAACGAGACTGGATCGTACAACGATTTGAACACGCCATTTCTGAAAAAACGAAGAATTATTACTTGCTTGAATCTTGGGGGTTCATTGCAATGCATTCATAATAAAACAGTCGGGAAATTTTGGATTTTTTAGCGGAGAAATGGTACCGGTCGGTTAGACTTTGACGGCGACTTGGACTGTGTCGTTGCCGATTTCGCTGAAAATGAAACCACTTGCAAATTACCGTGTCCACGAAACACTGCTTCAACAAACGCCATTTCAAGCCATAAAATCAGTTGATTTCTTTCTAAGTTGATGGAGAATATGTTTAAAATTGTCCTGATAAACATGATCAGGTCGACTGAACCGTAATCACGTTGCTGATTTCTCGATTCCCGACCTAGAAGTATGTGCTTTATTTGCTGAAAAGATCGTCAACCGGCCGCCATGCCATGCTGCTTACAGTCACGTCACACTTTACGGTATGCTGACAGTAGTCGCGCCGCTTTATGGTTGCAGCCTTCGTAGTGATTTCGTTGGAATTTGCTGATAAAATTATTAGACTCGCACGATTTATTTAGACTCGGTCGGGTATTTAAACCGGAAAATAGACATATTTTCTTTCTTGGCCCAAGCACAAGTTGTCAAGACAGAAGACACAGTACTAGGATTAGATTTATTCCATGAAGATATGGGAATATACTCACTGGACTGATTTGACGGGACCGATGAATAATCCCCGTGAAAAGTGCTCACGGGGTCGATCACGGGGCCGGGGCCGATCGGCCCCGTCAAAATGCAAGGCCTGATAAAGGTGCTAAATATTGAATATATTGTCTTTTCCCAGACGCCAGATAGATATTTAACTGCGAATATCTTGTAATTAGATGATATTATCAAAGTGCTAAATATTCAATATATTGTCTGTTCTCAAACGTCACCTACATATTTAAATGCGAATATATTCTAATTAGATGATATTATAAAGGTGCTAAATATTGACTATATTGTCCTTTCTCCGACACGGTGTTACAGATATTTTGATGCGAATCTTTTCTAATTATATTAGACTATAAAAGTGCTAAATATTGAATATATTGTCTTTTCTCCGAAAAGGGTCTTGTGGATATTTAACTGCGAATCTCTTCTATTTAGTATAGATTATAAAAGTGCTAAATATTGAATATATTGTCTTTCCCCAGATGCCAGCTACATATTTGAGTGCGAATCTTTTCTAATTATATGATATTATAAAGGTGCTAAATATTGAATATATTATCTTTCTCGGACGCCAGCTAGATATTTAACTGCGAATCTCTTCTAATTAGATGATATTATCAAAGTGCTAAATATTCAATATATTGTCTGTTCTCGGATGTCAGCTACATATTTATGTGCGAATCTATTCTAATAAGACTAGATTATAAAAGTGCTAAATATTGATTATAGATGCTATTAAAGTAACCCACTTTTCTGCCTACTGCGAAGTTTAGCAAAATATCTGCACAATATTGCCTAGTAATAATATAACACCACGTTAAAGCATAGGAAATTTGAAAAGTATCTAAAAAAAAGCCAATCCTGCACCTAACTCCACCTGCCATATATGTGAAAGGCAAAACTATTTAAAACGAAATCAGTCTTTATTTTTATCGACTGTACCTGTCTGGCAACATCTCCCAAGCACTGTCAATATTGAAACCAGAACAAGCTACATTCCTATGTTTTATTTCAGAGAATACAAGCTTAATAAAACTTTTCCAGCGAGTATTTTAATCAGAAGAAAATTGTGCTTGCAACCATGGGCAGCTAACATGAATGTTGCGCATGTCCTTGCCAATTTATCTTGCCCCACACAAGCAGGCAAGCGCAAACTTTTATGATACGGTACCGTAGTAGCACTCGTGAGTTGCAATGTCAACAACAACGATTTTGCACGATAGTTTGTCACAGCAATTCAACTTTTATTTGATAATTCGAATTTTCTCTTGAAGAACTCAATATTTATTCACTGCAGCTTAAGTTTTCCCCCACCAAACAAAAAAATTTGTTGGTCAAAACTCGGTCAAAAGTTTTCCAAAAAATCAATTTGCAATACTTTTAATCGGGGTTACCCCGATGAACAAGTGGCTAAAAAAAAACCTGGCTGCACATTGCAGTGGTAATTCCTCAACAGAAGTTGGGGGCAGTGTGTTCTATAATTGTACAGAATTAGTACACACAGTTAAGTAGGGCACAGCAAGATATTTTATGTAGACAGGGAAGTGTCCAGACATATCACCTGTGACATTTTGGGTCATGACATTTTAGCAGTGAACTCAACAATTATTCTACATTTTATTAATTAATTTAAGATAAAAAAATAGCTAAAATAAACCAAATGTTCATGTTCACATGTGGGTGAGTAAATAATTATGGATGTATGATCAATTTCCGGATTAGGAAATGAACTTCAGCATGCACCTCAAGACAAACTGATCTGCTGCTTAAAATACATGTAAATTTAAGAATGGGCCAAGCTGAGGGCCAAGGGGGATTCCAATATTGTTTTCTCACACCTCCATACATCTGCATGTATTTCAGTGATATGTATGCAAGATTTGCGTCACAGGACCTACGAAGTACAGTAGGCATTAGGACTCGAACGCGAACTGAACTCTTGGAAATCCCCACCCCAAGTTGAAATCCTGCCTATATTAAGATGGGCACCGCCCAAGTCAGAATCGCCACTGATTTTCATAAAAAATCACCAGAAATTTCCATCAAAAATAGGTCAGCTCCGAACTTGTTGGTAACAGTCTCCTAATGCGCCTTCATTCCAAAATAAAGAACGATCACCGATTTAATTTTACATTTTTTTTTTAAAGGAAACAGATTGAATAATATAGGTTCACTAGATTTCAAGCTTTACGTGTGAAAATACATCTACATCTCTTTTTAGTGGTTTTTAGTGCCGTTGTCCAGGATCAAAACAACTTTTTAAATCACATTATTTTCCCAACAATACACCAAATTTTTATATATAGTACTATAGTATAGAAAGGTAGCATTTATGTAGTTTACGTTAATTCAACTCGAGACCAACACCTTCTATGCACAAGATAATAATGATTCTATGTGATTCTCCTGAGCATAACCGGTACAAAGACGAATAAATAGCGTCTCTACATCACGTTGTTATCTAGATATATGAGACAACACATTTTGGGTATCGGCAATCTGATGAATGTACTATTATTCCGGTTTCCTTGTTTCACATTATATTCTATGGCAGTTGATCGGTGATTTTCTTTATGATAAACGTTAAACCACCTCAGCTTCGTTGTGCAAACAGCGCTGAATTTTTGAGGGTCTATGCAGTAGGGTATTTTTAGCCGGAGAGTAACTGATAGGCCTACTCATTAAATGCGATAAAACGCTGGAGCAAAACGGACCACAGTTTTCTTGGCAATGATGACATGTTTGGATGTGAAACAGGATACACGTTACAGGCTACAGCTTACATATATATAACAATATACTGAAGTGTTAATTATAAATCTAATTTTTAATCAGAATTATTTCAGATCAGAACTTGCTGGTAACAATGCCCTAATGCACGTTCATGCCAAAAATCAAGGTTCTAATGTCAACGGTTCTCCTTATTTTGCCGACGAAAGGATTCGGATGGACTCACTCATTACCGGACAA
The DNA here is from genome assembly GCA_036873755.1 of Hanleya hanleyi. Taxonomy (NCBI): domain Eukaryota; kingdom Metazoa; phylum Mollusca; class Polyplacophora; order Lepidopleurida; family Hanleyidae; genus Hanleya; species Hanleya hanleyi. The sequence goes on along the minus strand of JAVTVY010035803.1, from coordinate 778 downwards.
TTTGCGATCTGTAGCCTACTTCGTAGGATTATGTATTTACCTGTAAACAATAAATTACCCCCATGTGAACATGAGAATTTTTGTATTTTCTATCTCTTATAAAAACATTCAAACAGGTAGAATGAATGAATGAAAGTTTGACTGACAAAATGTAATGGGCCTAATGTGGTACCCTTACAACAACTTACTGCCAAAATAATGCTGACCTAAATGGAGCTGGGTGACCCATCCAAAAGTATAATTTTCAATCACTAACCTTTGACCTTACCTGCAGGATGACAGCAGGGTGTAGGCTGTACATATCACTGACCACTGCATTACATCTTCCATGCCCTGAAGCAAGACAAGAAAGTATTAGAGCATGACATGGATCACTGAAACTCTCTCATTAACATGCATTAATATGCATGTCAATGTACCCTACACTGTGAAGTAGACACCTGGTAGAAAAATTGACATCAACAACATTGATGCCGAGTTTGATTATACCTCTTTTGTTTCGGGTATGTCAGAGGTTGAAATGTTCACATACATCAACAATTCACAATAGAGACTGGTAGAAAAGATAGGTAAATGTGCAAACATCAATGCACATATTCTGACAAGTACATGTATTAATTATTCATTTGAACAAAATGTTTTGATTTTCTTTTCATACTTATAGTCTTTACAGCAATAATAAATATTTTTTATGAACATCCATCATATATCATGGTTCAATTGATTTGTCACTGTAAATCTGTTCAGGGGTATGTCTGAGAAGACATATGGACATTTT
>JAVTVY010035802.1:0-14848 GCA_036873755.1 Hanleya hanleyi | reverse complement strand
ATCGCGAATGATCATCCCTAGTCAAGGCTCGTCTATCAAATCCGTGTCATGATGGATATCTTTGATTCGGAAACATGCCGGAGCGCATTCATGACCTCTCCGAATAAGCCCATATTTGAGCGGATTAGGCACAAGGTAATGTGTTGTATATTTCAAACCCTCTGCTTGTTTTTGAATCCAGATGTTTCGTATCCGTCGCTGTTTTAGCTTAAGAGGTTTCCCTGGGGTCCTTCAGCTTTTCTGGGTTTGAATTTGGTCTTCGTCGAAGTATACCGAGATCCCACGAAGGATGCGCACCGCCCCAAAATGCCGTCCGTGCATTGGCTGTTATTTTAGAGCGACAGTTCCAGTAATAACTGTAAAGCCCTAATCAGCCTGCAGGGCCTGGTACGGGGGTACGGAGTATACGTATTATGGAGGATGTCGAGAATCCCCCGGTCTATAACTTATATTATGGATGGATGGATGGATGTACTTGGGCACTCCATCGCACCGCGATGGGCACAGGTCGTGCGAACACGCCGTGCAACCCGTTTCCCCCAACCCGCCCTACACATGATCCCTATTATAGAGCCTATAATATATGCATATACACAGGCCGGTGTATATAAGCTTATATAAATATAGGTTAAATATGGGATGGATAACTGGTAATCGTTGTGGAACACTTTGACATATGTCTTCTTCAACGTAGACAAGATAAGGTTACGTGATTTACATATCATCGGGAATTTTTGCGGTCAGACCTGGTGACAACTTAGATAAGGGAGATTGGGGTACAGTGGGACATGGGGCACAGTGGGACAAGCCGTCTAGCTCTTTTGTTAAGAACAAGAGGCACATAACATTACTATCAGCAGAAAGCTCTCACCCCCATACAACTTCTGTATTGATTACAAGTAAAACCTATCACTCGTAAAAAATTAAGGACACAAAAACTGTTTTTGTTCAGTCCAAGTAAATTTTAAGGACTGAGGATGATAGTTCGTTATGAGAAGTTTTCGGCAGTACTCATTGCTGTTTTGTTACTACTGAGAGAGGATGGACAAAAGTACACTTTAATTATATCGATTTAGTATCTCAGCTGTATGTATTAGTTTTATTTGTCATAAACAGGAATATATCATGCACGTGGGGCAGAGTGGAACACTTTTGCCGGGGCACACTGGGACAATAATAATCAAATGGTGAAATTTCCTTTCATCCTAAAATGCCATCAAAGTGCATTATTTTGTTTCCTAGATGGTAGTATTTGCCAATCCTATCAGATTTGATGAATTTTACTAAAACTTTCAAATTCAAATGCTTTCGTTAGGATGAGAATCACACAAAATATTTTTTTCCTAACATTTGACTCCTGGAAAATATTTTACATGAAGCAACTAAAATAGCAACTAACTTAACCACCGCTGTTAAATCTTCTAAACACCTTTGAAACATATTAGTATATACTTCTTACAAAACGTATTTTGATTATTGTCCCATCGCACCCCAGTGAGTGTCCCAGAGTACCCCATAGTGGGGCAAACTGGGACACATTTTTTTACGTTTATAAAACAGAATTTTGGATAAAAGTATAACAGATATTTCAGATTTTTTTGTGTGACTATGTCATAATAAGTATAACTTATAACGACAGGATACAAGGCTACACTACAGGGCAATAATAACAGAGATTTTTGCAAAAAGGTGAAAACTGTCCCAGTGTACCCCAATCTCCCCTACTGCTCGTTTTCCAACACAAACTGTCAGCAACATTGGCATAACAATTAATTTGAAGAAAAAAAACATTGAACATTTTTGTCAAATTTAAAAAATGTTGATTTGCATTGAAATTATTATCATATTCATGTCACGCATCACGTCACGAGTCGTGAGACGATAGCTATGAAAGGCCGTTCGCGCCAAAATCCCTCTTTTGAACGTTCAAACTTCTTAAACGTTTAGAAATTGTGAACGTTTGAAAAGTTTAAACGTTTAAACTTGCACCAACCAATCAGATGTCAGATTCATAAATGACCTTTTCGACATAGATGGGAATTTTTATTCAAAAGAAAAACTAGAGCAAATTTATGATCTAGAATATGGAAAGATCCGCAATATAGTGAAACTGTTTTTAAGACCTTTCGGACCCATAAATTCAAAATTATCTAACCCTATCAGGCCATTATCAATCCGAATTCTTACTAAATTCGAAAGAGGAACAAAACCTTTTTATGTAACACTGGTCAACGCGAAACACAGGAAACCGACCAGTGAAAAAAATTGGCAAACAATTTTGACTTTTAAGCCTGAAGAATGGAAAGAAACACATATAACATCTTTCAAATGTACTTCAGATACGAATTTGAGATGGTTCCAATACCGAATTATAAATACAATCCTTGCCACCAACTCTTTCTTGCACAAGATTCGTGTTTTAGATTCGGAAATGTGTGATTTTTGTAAAGAAGATAAAGAAACTATCAGCCATATATTTTTTGATTGTAATGTGTCAGCACAATTTTAGAGAGATTTATTTTCATGGATTTCGAATACTGTACCAAATTTAGAAATCAGAAATGTAACAAAAAAACTTATTCTATTTAGAACATACCACGATGATAAAGTGTTCAATACTCTCCTGTTGTTAGCAAAACGTTACCTGTACCAGTATAAGCTGAAGGGGAATACTCCCAGAATCAACCCTTTTAAATCTTTAGTACACCAATATTACGAAACTGAAAAGATGTCATTCTTTACACAATGTCGATACGGTCAATTCAAAATAAGGTGGTCCTTTTGGGGAACTCTGATAAATTAGTATTCAATCTGCTCACTTTGATATTTCTTGTCAATAAGATACTTTTTTATTTATTTTTTTTTGTTTTTTTGTTTGGTGTGTATGTATCTGTGAAACGTAGTTTTTCTTTTCTTTCTGTTTGTTGTTGTTTTTTTTCTAGATAAAAAAAGGGGTTTTTACTATCACACTTGAACTTATAGAAACACAGTACTTATAACTATTAATATGTCCAAGGGTTTGTTGTCGTCTGTTTTTCCTGTTATGTGACTTCTTTGTGATTGTATTGTGTTTCTCTTGTTGCTCTTGTTAACTGGAATAAATATTTATAAAAAAAATTAAAAAAAAACAATCAGATGTCATGAATTGACATTTAGAAGACGTTTCCTGTCAAAAAGCAAACGTTTCCTGTTGTAACACCCAATACTTTAGACGTTCCCTGTCAAAAACCAAACGTTTCCGGTAGTAATATTCGAGACTTTTAAACGTTTCCGGTTTAAGGGAAAACATTTCCGGTTATGATCGTCCAATCAAATTTTTGTATTTGTGCCGGGTATATTCAAACCTCAACATCAAAACGTGTGAATGTCCTCTGGCAAAACGTTTCCGGTATGTAGTCTGTTTTAACCAATCAAAATAACCCTTACAAATATTCGCACATATATTATATATTCGCAACATGGCCTAGTACAGTTCAAGTTGCCTCACACAGGAGGAAAATGTAGATTGTATGTCCTCAAAAAACCGTTGCTCCAAAATCCTGCGACGTCATCGCTGTTTGTAAACAGGATGTGCGCCCTCTGCTGTAGGTAAAAGATCGAAAGTATCTAGGGGGGCAACTCGATTAACATGCAAATTTTTAGGCAATGGTCCAGAACGGTTATCATTTATAGTCGTGGTTTAGCGTCACACATTGAAACGAAATTTATGGATACCATTCATTTGTCAAAGCTTAAATTTTTTTTTGTATATAACAATATTTTTATGACAAATTCTAAGCGAATGAACATTTTTGCAGTGAATAAACTCACGCCTTCAGTACGGCATATACGTTAAACTGCATGGGCTATTTTAAGTTTTATATTTCATGTCCTACGGAAATAAGTTTAAATTTGAACTTTATTCTTATAAGATACCTTATCTTCTTTATGGGGCTAGACCAATGCCACTATATATTTAGAAATATAATTTAGTACTAATTGCACGGTACCATTGTTTTCACAAAACACAAAACTTTTGTATCCTTTCTGACCAAATTGTCATTTTATATCCACTTGCCACTTTGATCAAGAGCAATCTTGAGAGTGTTTCGATGTCACTTTTTATCCACCGTGACATACACAAAAAATCGTTTGAGTCATTGTCTTGGTGTCATTTTAGCTACCGGATATCTATTGGTCCCAACCTATGATTTTTATATGGAACCCTGTCCTGGCGAACTTCGGTAGAATTCCGGGTAAATAGAGATACAGTGTACAAGTAAACATTTCAAGAAATATAGCTGAGGATAATGATATTATTTACGATAATAATTCATGACATTTATAATTTAATGGTTTTATAATACTTAGATGAAAATATGTATTTAGGTTTTTATTTCATGTATGCGTTTGCAAAGGAAAGCTATCAAAACCTATTCTGTCAGGAATATCGCGAAAAATTCCCGTCAAATCGACACCGTCTTTTCCCATTCATGATATTACAAGGAACCTGATATAAGAAACAGAAATAATATTTTATTTCATGATCCTATAATATTAGAGAAGAAGTTTATGAATTTGGAGCTTTTATTTTACGGAAGCCTTTTCAAGTAAAGATATCAATACCTAGTGTCGGTAGCGGTATATCGCGGAAAATTCCTGGCGAATTGACATTAACTTCCGATAAAATATTACAAGAAAACGGCTAAGATACAGAAATAATATTTGTATTTTATGATCCTACAATACTCGAGAAGAAAAATAAGCAGTTGGATTTTTATTTTGTGGATGCGTCTTTCAAAATAAGTTACCGGTATTGAAACCCGGCGTCGTATATCGACGTACAAGAAAAATCGTATATCGTCGTACAAGAAAAACGAAGAATATACAAAAATGTTTAAAATTTGAAGACCATATGATACTCAACATGAAAACTATTTATTTAGATTTGTATTTTACGGATGCGTTTTCAATGAAAGTTATTAAAACGTTTTGTGTCGGTGTATTGCGGAAAATTCCCGTCTAATCGACATCATCTTTTACGTTAAACTCGTCGTGAGGTAAAAGAAATGTGTGGCAAACGATATACTTCTGAAACGGGTATCTGTACAGGTTTACTAATAACTAAACAGAATCAAATATCTGAGATATACCGGCAGAGTTATCAACTGTTGGTTACCATCTCGGGCGTATCCCCCTTCATATTTTCGCGGAATATGCCTTACCCACTGCCCTATAGGCCTAGGTTTGAAGATGCTATAATGTCAATTGACTGAGAATTTGTCATAAAAATATTTATTATAAACAAAGCATGAATATATAAGTTCTGTGACTAATGTATCGCATTGATAAATTCCCTCCGCTATATGACGTTAAATCCCGACTATAAATGTCAGTCGTCTTGAGCCATTGCCGGTTTATTTGCATGTTAATCGAGTTGTCTCCCTTCAATCGAAGGGTTTTCTGCCTGCAAGTTTGTGAGCGCATTTCCGGAAGTGGGACCCGATTGTAAACATTGGCAACCTGTGTATATTCCTAAGGGTTATGGCTCTTTCGAATCGGGTTCTGATCGACTGGAGCTGACTCGATCTGTTGCTAATTGGCATGATGAGCAAACTTGCAATCGGCCAGCCGTCCGCCATCATGTCCCGCGCAAATTGTCCCAGCGCCAAAGAGACCCTAATTTGTAAGGACGGTTTTGACTGGTTGAAATAGACTACATACCGGAAACGTATTCTCTTAAACCGGAAATGTTTAAAAGTTTTGAATATTACTACCAGAAACGTTTGCTTTTGACAGGAAACGTCTACAGTAAGAAAGAAATAAACAAATTTGATTGGACGATCACAACCGGAAACGTTATCTTTTTAATCGGAAACGTTCAAAAGTCTCGAATATTATACTACCGGAAACGTTTCCTTTGTGACAGAAAACGTCTAAAGTATTGGGTGTTACAACAGGAAACGTTTAAATCGTCAATTCATGACATCTTATTGGTTGGTGCAAGTTTAAACGTTTAAACTTTTTAAACGTTCACAATTTCTAAACGTTTAAAAAGTTTGAACGTTTAAAGGAGGGATTTATGGCGCGAACGGCCTTTCATAGATAGCAGACCAGCAGACTACCAAAAGGGCAGGCACAGAGCACAGGCCCGCAAAACAAGAGATTTGGTGGGTGGGGGGCGGTGGTATTAGGGTGAAGTGTCAAAATATGGGGCCTCTATATATAACCCCATGCTTTATATAAAAAAACATCAGCATGGGGTTATATATAGAGGCCCCATATTTTGACACTTCACCCTAAGCCCCCCCCCCCCACCCACCAAATCTCTTGTTTTGCGGGCCTGTGGCACAGAGTCACGCCAGTGATTCTAGCCGACAGTCCAGGTACTGACAACCTTACCCTTGCCCGTTCTCTTGGATAACCAATAGACAGTTCCGCTTCCGATGCCACCACATCCCACGACGATATATTCATAATGCTTCTTTACCTCGACCGACTCCATAACAGTGAGTATGCGTCCAGCGGCCCTGAAATAAACTGAATTCTAAACAGTGCAGTGAACGGCCGGGATAAGTATGTCATGCATCTGACACATTAAATGACAACTGGAGCACAACCGTAAAGCCGTAATGTCTGTCCGTCGGTCTGTCTGTTTGTCTGTTACCATTTAAGGCCGTAATGTCTGTTTGTCTGCCAGTGTTCTTATAACTCGATAACCACGCGACGTATAGATATAATATATTCGCCATCAAGTTATTGACCAGGAGAGTGACAAGGGCCTATTTTGAACTGGGTCCCTGGGGTGGGGGGGGGGGGGAATGGCTACGCCCATATATTATTCTATAATCTATTACCCGCGTTGGTGGTATATATGCCATCCATCATTGGTTTACACTTTAGCCAAAATAAACAGTTCATACTGGAACATGTGAAATTGTTTGCACAGTAGAATAGATGATATCAAGGTCATAGGGTGAAACCAGTCTAGAGCCAAAGGTCAGATTTTATACTCAATTTTATGAACTAGGGGTAACAGAAAGTGTCTAATCGACATGCACCATACACATCGTTAAATAAGTGTAGAACCTGGTGGTATACATGAATTCATAGGCTGTTTTTATTATGAGGGCCAAATTATTTATCGTCGTCCAGAATGTGTTGTCCAATAACTTGATAACCGCTTGATGTAGAGATACAGTATTTTCGGTATTTTAAAGGTCTCGTTCAGGGGGAGTGACATAAAAATATTTTGGATGGGGTCACAATGTGTGGGGTGAGGTGGGGCTAGCCACACTCAAATTATGTTTCCCTGTGTGATAAATCAGTTTAGCAAATTCATAATAGCTAAACTGTGTTATTTCGGGCATGATAATCTGTGATATGGTGTAGTCTAGGGGAGGTAACTCTGCTTCATGGGTGGCTGCTGTGTTTAGATGTAGTTGTCTTCTCTTTGACCGTGTTTCAGACAGTATCGAGATATCGGCCATTGAATGTAATTGAGTGCGCACATGCGCGGTGGAGCTGTCCTAGATTCCTAGAATTGGCAAGCCACATGTGCCAACATCTCATCGTCATTTAAAAGGATTTTTCGGGTTTTTAATTTCTAAATTTCGCCAGAATGCCGCGTGCAACCCCTGCACGGAAGCGTAGGGCTCCTGTGGAGCCGGCTGTTTCAAGGGAAAGAATTTCCATCAGGCCAAAAAGAAATCGTGAGGACACTGCGTGAGGACACTGAGGTCGATGTCCGTGCTGACCCCACGCCGGATGAGATGACTGGCCAGGCTGCCACTGCCAACCTGCAACAACAACAACCACAGGAACAGCTGATGTCACAGCTGTTACGACAGCATGATATGGGTACGGGTAAGGTTGCTGGTGCTGTAAGTCCTAGCACATCTGATAATTCTGCATTTGTTTAGGCCTTAGAGGCATATAATAACATTAGTGTCATGGTAGAGCTAGCTAGGCCACATATACAGAAGCTAAACACATTTGTTGGTGATAGTAACTCTGGGGGCGGAGGCCAAGTACCGGTACCAGTAATTAGTCACCCTGTTATGAATGAACATCATGATCATGTCCCTGGGTCGGGGGTTATTTTGACCGAAGTGAGTCCGTTAAACGTGGGCATATCAAATGTAGTGTTCAATGCAGGTACTCCAGGGAATGGGGGACTAGTAGAACCTGGTAACCCTGGCCAGGCCATAGCAAATAGTTCTGATGAAGCCACCCTGTCAATGTATGAGCCAACTCCGCTCCGTAGCATATCAGATTCTCTTAGTGCTCATGTGCCAGACAATATCAAAGAAAAGATCTGGAAAGGGGGATTCATTGATTTCCCTATATTACTCAAATCCAGTAAGGGCATGTTAGAACCCTCATATTCTCTCAACTTTGGCATCACTGATGGCAAAGCAGTTATGCATCCAAAGTTGGTGAATCGACCAATAAAGGATATTGAAACTTGGGTTACTGCCTATATTATTTTCATGGATATTTACCTGGAGCGGCATCCGACACGGGCCAGGGAAATGTTGAAATATTTGAACACCGTTAGAACTATTGCATCTCGCCATGGTAATTTAGCATGGTCACGATACGATGAGCAGTTCAGGTGGAGAATGGCGAAGAATCCTCTCCGTTCGTGGGGAGTCATAGACGGGGAATTATGGATGATAGCCATGTTGCCACAAAGTAAACCAGCCATCCCTTCAAAAGGGGGTAGCACAAACCCTAACTCCAAACTCTGCTGGGGTTATAACCAAGGCAAGTGCGAGTTTGTCAACTGTCGATTCACGCATGCCTGTAAATATTGTGGAGTGGCCGGTCACCCTGAAATCCGATGCTTCAAGGCCAAAGGGAACTCAAAGAATCGTTCCCAAGACAAGCAGCCCTTTCGGGCTGGCCTTCACTCCAATAAAGGTGGAACAGCTGGAAATTCAGCTTAGAGATTACCCAAACAAAGAAGATGCCCAGTACCTGTTAAGCGGTTTCAAATACGGTTTTCCACTTCATTATCATGGTCCTCGGAATCGTACAGAAGCACACAACCTAAAATCAGTTATAGAAAATCCCCAGGTGGCAAAACAAAAAATCTTGAAAGAATTAGAGCAGAACCGAGTGGCTGGCCCTTTTGATGAACCCCCATTTAAGTACTTAAGGGTTTCACCAATTGGACTCGTACCTAAGAGAGAGCCAGGTGAATATAGGCTGATACATCATTTATCCTATCCAGAGGGCGAATCCGTTAATGATTATGTAGATCAGGATAAGTGCTCCGTACATTACTCCAGTATTGATGATGCAGTAGATCTGATACAGAAAGTGGCAGGTGATACCTATTTAGCCAAGGCAGACATAAAATCCGCCTTTCGTCTGTTGCCAGTGCACCCTAATGATTTCGAGCAGCAATTGGGGTTCAAATTCCAAGGCCAGTACTGGGTAGCGAAATCCCTTCCTATGGGTTGTTCGATTTCATGTTCAACATTTGAGAAATTCAGCACATTTGTTGCACACTGTGTCAAGCGATTTTCGGGGAAAGATGGAATTTTAAAATTTCTTGATGATTTTCTTTTCATCGGAGAGTCGAAAGAGGTCTGCCAATACATTATGGACTGTTTTATGTACGTCTGTGACCTGTTAGGGATACCAGTGGCTGAGGAAAAGTCAGAGGGTCCTTCTAAAGTTTTGGTGTTCCTAGGGTTAGAGTTAAACACAATATTAGGTCAAATACACTTGCCTCGGGACAAGGTAGATCGAATGCAGATGGAAATTAACTCATACCTGAGTCGCAATAAGCTTCGTCTCAGAGAGATACAGTCACTGATTGGCAAACTTAATTTTGCCTGCCGAGCTGTGAAACCAGGGCGAACATTTTGTAGAAGGTTGATTGATGCAACCTCGCATGTCAAAAGGCCCCATCATTTTATACGCTTGTCGGCTGAAGTTAAGGCAGATCTTCAAATGTGGCAAACATTTTTGCTTCATTTCAATGGCACCCTGTATTTTGTTGATCGTTTTTGGTTGTCAAATGACAGTTTGCAGTTATACACTGATGCATCAGGGTCACATGGGTTTGGTGCATATTTCAATGGTCATTGGATGTGTGGATCATGGTCAGAGGATTGGTCTCACAGTGACATATGCCGGGACATCACTTTCCTTGAGATATTTCCTATAGCGTTAGCCATCATGGTTTGGGGGGAAGACTTAACCAACAAGAAGGTTATATTTCGCTGTGATAACCAGGCAGTGGTTACAATTCTAAACAAAGCAACGTCAAAATCTTCTAGGGTCATGAAGTTAGTGCGGTTTATAATACTGCATACTATGACATACAACATAGTGATTAAGGCGGTTCATGTTCCTGGTATCCAGAACAATATAGGTGATTCGCTTTCTCGTTCACAGTTAGCACGGTTCCGGAGATGCGCGCCCCAGGCAGACAAGGTAGCGACCCCTGTACCAGAGGCAATTTGGCATCTTTGTGGGTAGAGGCGGGCCGGTTACAATAATAGAGCATTTGCTTCACGGACATGGAGGGCCTACCACACAGGCATTCAATCTTTTGAAACATTCAGGGGCGGGGTGGGCTTGCCACCAGTGTGGCCAGTACCTGTTAACCACATTATTGCATATATTGCTCATTTGTCCAGGAACAGTTTAGCCCCTTCCTCTGCTGCAACATATTTAGCTGGCATAGGAAATAAACATAGGCTAATGGGCTGGGTGGACCCAACTCAGCATTTTATTGTGAAGAAGCTGTTAGAAGGGTTTAAGCGACAGTCTGGGCGTAGGGACTCGCGTTCCCCCATTACTCTTGATTTGTTACGACAAATATTGAACGCATTCCCTTACTGCTTTGAGGTGTATTTGAGGTGTACTTGAGGTGTACCTGTGAGGTGTACCCTCAGATATTTTGAGGTGTATTTGAGGAGTAGATGAGGTGTAGTTGAGGAGTAGATGAGGTGTAGTTGAGGAGTATCGAAATATGCAAATTAGTACACCTCAATGAGGTGTACACCTCGGGTGAGGTGTACCCCTCGGGTGAGGTGTACACCTCGGGTGAGGTGTACCCCTCGGGTGAGGTGTACACCTCTGGTGAGGTGTACCCCTCAGGTGAGGTACTAGCTGAGGTGTACTTGAGGCATATCCAATTTTGAAAAATATATTCATACCTCCATTGAAAATAGGTACCAGGCATATTTGTATTCTCATTTTTTAGTGAACACCGCTCAGTAGATTGATCCCCATCCTCCTCCTACAAAAAAAATTCTGCAGCATTTTTCGCTACAAAGCCTACAACTAACATATGAGCAGCCAAACTTGAAAGTAGGGGAAGGTGACCGTGTATGTTGGAAAATGGTAGCACCACACTTATAAAGGAGCTTTAACATTGGCTCACAAGTACTTCAATTGCCACACAGAGTATTCCAATGCAAAAGCATACAAGGGACCAATGTATTTGAGAAGTGACAATTAACAAATCCATTTTGGAAATATATCTGGAAGGTTGACAACATATCCACAGGTGCCAAAGTTTGCATGAGATTAACAATAGTCTCTCTGTAAATTATACAACAGTGCCCATTAACTGATTGCTATGATAATTTGAAGTGAAGAATGTTACAGCAGGTTTTAGTTTGATGTATTAAGTGTCCTGGTGTCAAAATAATAATAAAAATTGAGTTTACATAACATTTTTCATGTTGTTCAGAAGTTCAGGAGGTGTACTTGAGGTGTACGTAGGTAATTTAAAAGTGAGGTACATGTTTTTTTGACAAAGTCAAGGAGGTGTACATGTACTTGAGGTGAAGGTAATTTAAAGTAACATTCATGCCAGAATGATGATCCAGCATAGACATGTAGAGAGGAAATTAAATTTAATGCCATGTTCAGCAATATTTTGTCTATTTAGCGAGTATGAATAAAAGATTGTGCTGGCAATTATTTACAATAAGTGGATGGCATATTATGCTCAATTTCATGACAAACCTTTCCACCAAGTCCACCAGATATCTTGGGTGTAGGTGGATAACTGTATCTTATGTTCATGCCAAGCTTGTTACGGTGGAGTGTATACGAAATATACTTGAGGTGTAGATAAATTATGAGGTGTAAGTACATACTTGTATACTTTTGTACATGCATATTTTAGCAAAGTCCATGAGGTGTATTTGAGGTGTAGGTAAATTACAAGTATATATTTTGACAAAAATCATGAGGTATCACTCACTGTTAATTATTAATTTGTTAATTGAACAAGGGCTGTACTTATTTCAAACTGTCAGACTGAATTGGTGTATGTTACAATAGAATATTAGACTAAGGCAGGAACATCCAACTGAGACATAGAGTTAAAAAGTATTAAGAAAATAATAAAAGAAGAGCTCCAGCTGAGAATGTATATGCAGCTGACACAAGAAATAGCAGAAGTAGATTTTATGTATTGTAAACTGGAAAACAAGGTATGACCTGTCAAGTGTTCACATGTGTCACTATGGTTCTTTTATTCATAGAGGGTGTATGAGATTTACAGTTAGCCAACCCATTTATTGATTTATTTTAAAATATAGCGCTTGTGAAGATCTTAAATGAACTAAGAAATGTACTTTGAAATAAAAATAAAACATTTAGTTGATGGGCAGTGAAATCTGTATGGGAAGCCAAGGTAAACTTCAATGTACGGAAATTACAACTATATTTTGACAGTCCCAGAGGTGTACTTGAGGTACATGCATAGTTTGGCAAAGTCCATAAGGTGTACTTGAGGTGTAGTATATAACATATCTATTTTGACAAAGTCCCAGAGGTGTACTTGAGGTGTAGGTAAATTACAAAAATATTTTTTCAAAGTCCATGAGGTGTACTTGAGGTGTATACACCTTGAAAAAGAAAATGAGGTGTACACCTCAGGTACACCTCGACTACACCTCAAGTTGAGGTGTACACCTCAGGTACACCTCGACTACACCTCAACTTGAGGTGTACACCTCAAGTCTGTAAGGGTTGCCACACATTTGTGCATCAGTGTATGAAACAGTATTGTTCAGATGTGCATTTTTATTGGCATTTTTTGTTTTTTTACGCGTCAGTGAATTGGTTGCTGATAGTGCATCTGATCATACTGGTAGGGCATTGCTGAAAGAAGATGTCAAAATCCAATCTACGAAAGTAGGTTTGCGCCTATTTCTAAGATTACGATTTTCGAAAACGGATCAGTATGGCAAGCAGGCCCATTTATATCTCCATCCTTTGAAGCAAACCAATCTATGCCCAGTCAGAGCAGTGAAGGACTACCTGGCCATCCGTAGTTCCGAACATAGGCAGTTACTTTGTCACTTCAATTCTATGCCAGTCACACGCTTTCAATTTCACTCAGTTTTGAAGAAGTCGCTTGAATTTGTGGGTATTCCCATTAAGAACTATACGCCACATTCCTTCAGAATTGGTGCTGGAACAATGGCTGCCCTTTGTGGCCTGTCTGAAGAGCACATCAAAAAACTAGGCCGTTGGAAATCTTCAGCGGTGCATTCATACATTCGCCCGACATAGCTAGTACTGGGAATATATCTATTATTAGGGTCATGCCAGTATATCTTTTACATTATGGGGAAATTTAAATGCTTTTAGTGTACTTTCAGGTTTACACTATGATGTCTGGATCATTGGGTCATCATTTATTTACTGGGCATATCGCCGTGCACTTGGGAGACCTGGGGGTCGGAATTTGGGTTTGAGGAGATGTTCCATCCGATGGGTAGGAGTGAGAGGGATGAAGTGGCACCAGCTCATCCCTACATTTATGCAGGAACTGGATATCATTATAGTCCATTTGGGAAGCAACGATCTAGTTTCCCAGAAATCAATAGCATTGATTAATGCAATTCGAATGGATCTAGGTGAAATCAGAAAAATATTGCCCTGCTGCCATGTAATATGGTCTTCCTTGCTTCCGAGGTTGGTATGGTATGGGGCGAACGACCTGCTAGCTATCAATCAGGTTCGAAAAAAGGTCAACCGGAAGGCCAGTGCCTGGTGCAGGTGCAATGGTGGCTCAGCTATTTCTCATGAGCTAATTACTCACACAGTAATGGGTTTATTTCGAGCAGATGGGGTTCATATGTCAGATATAGGGTGTGACCTACTCAACTTTAATTTCCAGACCGCCTTAGAGAGAGTAATATATGGGGAGTCGTAATGTATGCAGCATTTGGGTTGGAGGGCATGGTGGGGATGTGTGCATATGGATGCACACATGTGGCCGTCTGTGAGCATGGTACATGTACTATCTCTACTTGTGTTTCCACAGGAGAGTTATGGTAAGTTCTGGTAAGTTATCTCACATTATACAAAAACGGTATAGTTGGGTGGGAGACATGCTTCATGTTGTCGAGAGTTGTACATTGGGTATGATTGGGCGAAATAACATGTTGCATGTTATCCCACATTATGCCAAAAGGAGTATAATGGGGTGAGATAATTTAATGGATAATGAATGGTCCTCCAGCATCTACATGTGTTGCCACGTGAGGTGTCAAGGACAGTCCAACCTGTGTTCCCATGGGTGGACATGGTCGGTTTCCAGTATATGGACTGGAATTGGGTTTGGAATTCACTGGTCTGCCAGGGAAGATCGGCGACCATTGGACGGTATTATGGTAATGGTAATGAACAGCATGTCATGCTCACAGTGGTCTCCCCAGCATGCCCGGGATTCTATGGTGAATAAAAATGCTGCGGCCAATCTCCATCCACATACAGTTGTTGTTAAGTTTTTGTAGTTGGTAACGGTTAAATGACTCATTATCCGTAGGCCAGGTTTCTCACAGCCACTATTAGGTTATTCTTAATTATGTCTCGAGAT
>JAVTVY010035801.1:0-138292 GCA_036873755.1 Hanleya hanleyi | reverse complement strand
AACAAACAAATCGACGTTTTTTTTCACCCATAATGGTGCATCGTGACCTGTATTCACCAGTTGCACACGTAATCGGCTTGTAATACGCAGATTATAAGCTACAAACGTTTCCGCCGGCATTGATGCATCTGCATCAATAAGTTTTCTTGTAAGATCATGTGATTGTTTTGTGTGCTTTTTTTATGCTGATACACCTGTAGGTGGTGACACTATTTCAGAAATACAATATGAAATAACCGACGGGGGTTCCCGCAGTGCTGAACCCTGTTAGTTTTGAATTTCATGTCGCCTTAAATGAAGGACAATATTTCCTTCAATTTTGCTATCAAGTCCTTCTATTCCACATCGTATGATTTGGCAACGATTTGGTGTAAGACTCACGAAATATAATTGAAAAAGGATCTGCTGCAAGTTGTATTGTCTGTCTTTTGTGCAGGATATTACCTTTTCACTGGGAGGTCTTACACCAAAGCCTTGCCTTATGATTTACCCTAAAGCTTTTGCAGGAACCATATTTTATTTCAGAAGCATAAAAAAAAATTGGCGGGGGAAATCCCCGCAGTACTGAACCCCTTTAGTTTTGAATTTCGTGTCGTCTTTAATCTTCAATATTGCTGTCAAATCATTTATTCCACATCATATGATTTACCCTAAAGCTTTTGCATGAAGCATATTTTATTTCAGAAGTATAATATGAAATAACTGGAGGGGGAATCCCCTCAGTACCGAACCCGTTAGTTTGAATTTCGTGTCGTCTTGAATAAAGGACAACATTTCCTTCAATTTTGCTATCAAATAATTGAATTCCACATCATATGATTTACTTTAAAGCTTTTGCATGAACCATTTGTGTCCACACATATAACTTACTATACTAATTGCAATTGAGTTCCTAAAGTTTGGGTGCACACTGTGCATATGATCAATTTCCTGAATTGAATTGAATTCAACCTTCCATATTGTATCATTCACATTGTATGATTTACCCTAAAGCTTTTGCAGGAACCATATTTTATTTCAGAAGCATAATACAAAACTGGCGTGGGAAATCCCTACAGTACTGAACCCCTGTTAATTTTGAATTTCGTGTCGCCTTTAATGACGGACAGCATTTCCTTAAATTTTGCTGTCAAATAATTGTGTTCCACATCATATGATTTACCCTAAAGCTTATTTTATTTCAGAAGTATAATATGAAATAACTGGCGGGGGAATCCATGCAGTACCGAACCCCTGTTAGGTTTGAATTTCGTGTCGCCTCAAATGAAGGACAACATTTCCTTCAATTTTGCTATCAAATAATTGAATTCCACATCATATGATTTACCTTAAAACTTTTGCACGAACCATTTGTGTTCACAGATATAACTTGCTGTACTAATTGTTTGGGTGCACACTGTGCATATGATCAATTTCCTGAATTGAATTGAATTCAACCTTGTGGTTCTTCAGACTGACAGATGATGGCATGCAGTTGTCAGTGTGGTTGTTTCATGTACAGGGAGCTTTCTATGGCCTTCATGTCAGCACACCTAGCACTACGCTCGAGGAGAACATGTCCCCACCTACAGGGCACCGAGTCCCACCCTCTATCGCCCAAACTAGCCCTCGCCCGATCTAATATATTGTGTTTGAGCATATATATCCAATATATCTTGGCAGAAAGTTGGAATTTGTGTGTAGTTTGCAATATTGGTATAATTCTGTCACCCTTCAATGAATTGCAACCCCCAAAGGTTTCGATATATCAGGCACAGACCCATGTTTTTTGATTTGGTAAGTGGGTCGCTTGCCTATAGATCTTGCTTGGCATTGTTTTTCGTGCCAATCCGCCTTAAGGTGGCGCCACTGGGGGCCAATTTAAAATTGCATTTCCAGACACTAATATTTGAAAACCTTAAGGATTCTTTCGAAATTTGGTATGTGGGCACCTTGCCTCAAGATCTGGCTTGAGATTGTTTTTCGTGGCGATTCGTGTATAGGAAAAGGAAAGCTAAGTTAAAAATGTTTCCAGACAATAACTTTTGAAAACCTGGACGGACTCATCCCAAACTTGGTGACCTCGCCTCAGTACCTCGCTTGGCATTGTTTTTCATGCCGATCCACGTTTAGGTGGCGCCACCTGGGGGCAAATTTAAAATTATGTTTCCGGACAATAACTTTTTTAAACTTGAATGGATTCTTTCCAAGTTTGGTATATGGCTACCTTGCCTGAAGGTGGCGTCACCTGTAGGCCAACTTAACATTTTCTGTTTCCAATGTCAAGAGATCTTGCATCAAGATCTCGGATGGAATTATTTTGTTATGCCCATACGTGGCGCCACCTGTGGGCCGAGGTAAAATTGCCTTTCCGGAGAGTAACTGTTGTACCTGAACAGATTCTTTCAAATTTGGTATGTGGGTATGTTTCCTCAAGGTATCTTTTGGGGTTATTTTTGTGCCGATTCGCTTAGAGGTGGCACAACCTGGGGGTCATGTTAACGTTGTTTTTCCTAAGTTTTACGTTTGTACTCTCTTCACAAATAATGAATGTTTCCTTTACTAAGCATGCAAAAGGGATCTTCTCCAAAAACGGCTTGAACGATTACTCTGAAAAGTGGCATACCGGCACCGGTGCAAAATGCTTGACCCAAGGAATGGTTAAATATTCAAAGAGCACCCGGTCCATGAATTGAAAGTGGACTTTAGGGACCAACTGATTTCATGCACGTCCATTGGTTTAAAATCTTCTGTTGTCAGTCAATTGCCCGGTACCGGTACATATTAGTAGCGTCATTGGTGTAACTGCATTTCGATTGTTATATACCGTCATATACGAGACAACACAGAGGAATGGGAAAGAAAATCCTACAGAATCCTTGAGCTAGGGCGAGCGTACAACTCCGTCGAAAAAAAGTTAAAGATAGAAATGTCTTTACCGTTACGTGTCTTTTAGTGTATCTACCGTTAGGTCCATAAGATAAGAAGTCCCGATTTCGCGTAACGGTAAAGACAAATGCAGGACCTTGTTCCACAAATGTACACAAAGTTAGAGTTTGTAGAAAATATTACGGTACCAGACGCTAGATTTATATATTTTCTTTAAAACAAAAGCTGAAGTTATTATGAAACAATAGGTTTGTTGGTCTACAGATCTCACCTGATGTATCACGGAAGAACCTGGGACAGAATATAGCCATACATAGGCCTACTGTAGTTATATTCTGTCCCAGGAAGAACAAATCTGATGAGTGAGAATTGACTAAATTGTAGTCAAAACCTGCGGCTGTGGCACTTATACAATGAAAGATATCATAGGAGGGCGTGGTCTTCATATGAGCACTTACTCACGCACGTTAGAAATGAAAGGATGTTCTTATAGGCATCTGCATTTTAGGATTATCATAATCGTTTTAGTACCTGTCTTCGTTGTAGAAATACAGCGCCATCTGCTAGCGTTTCCATGCCAAGGAAAGTAATTTTCGAATTACAACCCAGAATTTTAGGTATTGTTATTGTGAGATAAGTCCGATACGACTGGTCCCTGTCGTTCATACTGAATTGACAGATGAAGTCGTGTTGATCGCGTTGGGCGTGGGAGTTTCAAAACATGCGGTTCAGCCGTTTCGTCGGTGGTCGAGTTGGAAATTAGGTCAGTCCTAGATGGCTGCCGAGGCTTTTAACTAATCGGCTACTTAGGAGGCAGGCACAGTCCTGGAACTGTACCGCATATGTATGTCAAATATCATGGAAATCCATCAAGAACTTTCGGAGAACACGGACATACAGACAGACAAAGGGCCCCACAGATGAGCAAAAACTACCATATGAAAAAATCCTTTAGCAACCTGTGGTGACGAGGGTGGATAACTATGATCACCCACTGGTTTTTACAGATCAAAACAAGACTTTAAAACATTTGGATACCAAATCAATTTCAATGATTAGTTCATAGCGCTAAATTAATTTCTTTGTTTAAAAATCAAATTCCGCAAATAGGAAACATCTGTTCAATAGCCTATCTATATCGCTCCATATTCAATTCGGCAATATGTATGCCACTGAGATTAAGTCATTTCGATGGTGACTTGAGTGTGAAATATCAGGACTAATTCGCTAAACAAGGTCCTTGTGTAAGAGAATGATGTCGAATAGATCACTTTTCTCGTCATTACCTTTCGATACATCAAATCATTACATTCATGAAAATGACTGTCAAGTAAAGATATCTAAGTAGGCTATTCTTACCAAAATATAAGGCTTCTGGCAACTAGTTGCAGCAATATTTTCGCAATATTGCCCCAACATGGTTGCGGTAATATTGCCGCAACGTAATTTAAATACGAAAAGCGACCATGGTTGTGGCAATATTGCCAGAAAGGTAACTTCCGGCAACCCTGTGGGATAGCCAGGGAACCATGTTGCGGCAATATTACTGCAATATTGCCAGAATAAAAACTTCTGGGTAATTGCAGTTGACATGTACATTTGCAGCACGTTCACATATTACTGAAATGCGAATGAGGCTGCCTCAAACTCCCATATCGAATTTATCGCGACAACCATGCAACAAGCTCCATACGAACAAATCGCAGTAAGTACAGGCCAAGACCCAAATGCAAAAGCATTAGTTGATGACAACTGATTTATGTCGCAGGATATATCTGGAATGCTGGGTACCCAGGTGCAGGGTGAACTAGATTCTATCAGAGACTAACAATAATCATTCTGTATATAAGATAACAGTATGTAGTGAGCATTTTTTCTGATTATATGGATCAGTGTATGCTAGCCTCGTTTCTAGTTTAATCTATTGGTGTCAAATTATCAAGATAATTGTTCTTTGTGTTCAAAGGCCATCTGTGTGGTTATATGTTCAAATACAAAAAAAACAGTCAATCGATATAGTCGCAGCAATATCGCGAGAAATTGTCACCGCAAGAAAGGATTGTGGAAATATTCCAAAGATTGTATTGTTGCTGCGAGCGGTGACAATATCAAACCCTGTTTCCCCCAGTTCTGGCAACAAAATTATGTTGCTCCAATATTACCATAAGATTTTCATTTTGATAAGAGTATTAAAATCAAACTGAAAACTTCCAGGAAATCAAGGCCCTACATTGGGAGAATTAGGCCAAATAGATAGCTTTTTTGGTCAGTATCTGCTAATATACGACGTAATTCATTTCGTGAAAATGATTGACAAAGTAACGTCAATTGTGAAAGTGTTCCAAGTGTAAAACCACTGAATCATAGCAGAGATGGGCTCTGACTTGAGAGAATGACGTCAGATGGAATATGTTTCTGTCCATTTCTGCTGATATAGATAATTATTGAATTCGCCGGAGTGATTAAAGAGGTACCGGTAACGTTAATCTAAAGGGATGCTGAATGCCAAAGAGGGCGGAGACCTCAATCTCTGCGGCGTGAGGCCCGGCTTGCGAGAATGAGGTTAGAGAAGTTGTGTCCCGATCTTAACAGAAAGAAGGCAATTCAAAATGGTTATGTGCCAAATTTCTTGCTTGTAACTAAAAGTGCACAATATAACTACACAACTATGATTCAACTCAACTCATCTTCTACCAGACGTAGATCTAACAGACGTAGATGAGAAATCAGTGCTGAAACAATCATGACAATTGTACAACTCTATATCAAATTGGCATGCCAGTTGCGTACATTGCATTACCTATTAGCCTTCAATGTGGTAATTCACGGGAGTATTATGAACCGGTATAGCTCAGAGGGTAACAGTAACTCCACAGATTGGAGGGGTCGTGGGTTCGATTTTCATTGATGATTAAATTATTCTTTCTCTTTCGTAGGGGTTACATACTATATTGTCATTGCATTATAAAACCAGCTGCACATACTAGTATAGTATTATCAATGAGCAGACATAGCTAAGACAGTAAGTGCAACTCCACGGATTGGAGGATCGTCGTTTCGATTCCTGCAGACGGCTATTAAATTATTCTTTTTATCAAAACATATTTCCATATATGTGAAGTGCTTGGGGGCTAAGCTAAACATACCAAATTGTCATTTCTATGAGTTATACAACATATTTCGGGTAAAGTTGGTGATTTGTTCCCCTTAATTCTGAAACGTAATTGTTGAGTTTGTTGTTATGATGCATGATCCATAATTTGATACCAATTATTATTCATTTATAATCATAATGATAACGCGTCACTTTTCTGCGTATTATCAATTTGTAAATTAGCTAGATTGGGTCGATAAAATGATTACTAGATTTTGTGAACTCATTTTTCTACTTATTAAGACAGTCGTCTTTGAACTGTATGCAAATTAGTTGAACCATAGTAGTATAGTAAAGTGATTTCAGAGCCCATTGAACTCTGACCTCAAAAATTTGCATATCGTGACCTTTGCCAGCCAATCAGAAGCGAGTATATTAACCTCGTCGTATGCATGTACTGACTTCGTTCTGGGGGTTTTCCATCACGGGGTGCGCATGTGTATGACGTCACCTCCGGTCTGCGTGAATCGGGCGTGACCTGGGTATATGGGATGTACTGGTTCTGGATTTTTTCCATTACGGAGAGGTCACGTGATAGTTCAAAGTCATATTGAATGATAGGAATGCATGTACTGACCTGTTCATCCGGGGACTTGTTCACATCCTTGTACATGTAGAGGGACTTACAGCCGGGTATTTAGGGTTGACCTATATTCGGGTCCTTTAGCAATGCGTGTATGTGGGTTTTTTCTATTACATACGGGTTCGGGTTCTTGTGCATCCGGGTTCTTGTACAGCCGGGCACTGATGGTGGGGGAACAGCCGGGTATTTTAGGATTGACCTATATCCGGGTCCTCTAGCAATACCTGTAGTGTGGGTTTTTCCATTCATCCTTTTTACATACGGGTTCTTGTACATCCGGGTTTCCCAGTGGGTTCTTTGTACATCCGTGTTCTTCTATGGTGGTGTATAAAAGTGGGGATTTTCATGAGATTGCTTCATTCATTGGTCTGCCTACTTGACCGGAGCTACCTGACCAGCCTGAGCCAGCCTGAGCCTACCTGAGGAGTTACCTGACCAGCCTGAGCCTACCTACTGAAGACCTGCCTGAACAGCACCTACCTGAGCCAACAGCCATGACTCATCTGACCGAGCTAAGCTTATGCAGCACCGCGTCCAGATCATTAGTGAGATGATGAATGTGGCCGAACTATGTGATCTGCTTCTGGTGGGAAACGTAATCACTACATACATGGAAGAAGACATCATGGCGCAGAATACCAATACGGCACGAAACAGAGCCCTCATCGACACTCTACCGCGCCGAGGTCCTTTAGCATTTCAGGCCTTCCTGGAGGCGCTGAGAGAGACGGAGAATGAGGGAATAGCATCTCTACTTCAACCCGAGGAACACACCTTAGTCATAGACATCCCCGAAGAGAGTACAGGTAACAACGTGCACAGGAAGACCAGGAAGAGTCCGATCCACCTGCCAAACGTGCCCGTCCCCAACTAACACCTTTAAAAATGCCTCAGCAAGAGCCTCAGCAAGCGGAGGAAGAGGTGCTACTCCCTATGTCTGTGGAGCAGGTGAATGACATCATCCAGCAGGCCTACCAGGCGGCCCAGATAAACAGTTGGGAGCTCACGCCCTATTTAACTGTAACCGTGAAAGATGAGCAAGTGCACTTTAATGCATCAGCCTGGGACGACAAACCACCTAAGCATATTGCCTTGACGTTTGAACAATGGAAAAGAGTACAGAGATACATACAAAGTCAAGTCATCGAGGGGGTCATTGAGGCCCAGGGGCACGACGCGAAATTTTGTGTGGGGGACGATGTGTTCCTCACCTGTTCTATGTTCAACAACATGCTGCTGGTACATATTCGTAAATGGAAGTTGAAGAAAGATACTACGCGTATTCCCTTACCTGAGGGAGTCACCCTGCAAATACCCACGTGGCGGCAGCTTCAGGGCCTCACAGACGAAATTTCTGAAGCTCTGCATGACCAGCTGTCTGAGTATATCTATAAAAAGTACATTGAAACCTTCCTGAATCATCTTAAACCTCGCATTCAACCCGAGCGTCTCCAACAATGTGCAGGCTGTCAGAACAACGGGCCGGTAGACATGCATACGTGTCTGGACATCATGCCACCATCAGACGCGCTGATGACTGAGGCGCTACACGACATCAACGAGACGGAAATCGCGGAGGCATTGGAAGCGGCCTGTCCACCGAGAATTCCCCGTGAGCAGATTGCGGCCTTCATATTCGTGCACCAGGGCGCGAAAGACATGGAAGACTTCAAACAAGTCTTGTTGGCTAAATATTCTAAATATTGAACATTCAGACATTACCTGGCAAGAAAGACATGATTTCAAACAAGTCTTGTTGGCTAAATATTGAACATTCAGACATTACCGTATTCCTACATTCTATGTTCATTCTATGTTCATTCTATGGTGACACCGTATAACGCTATTAGAAAATTTAACACAAAGATGGCCTACCGTGGTGAAAATCTTATGTTCATTCTACTCTGTTGTTAATAAATATGAGAAATTCATCTAATGTGTGTCAGTGTTCACTCTATGCAGGGGAAGGTGTGGGAGTTGGTGTTGTGCGTTTTAGTTAGAAAGCTCCTCTTGCGGGAGTATTGGTTGGCCCTGATAAGGGCCGTTAGGAAGTACAAAGGGTTGGTCATCAGATAGTTCATGACCGGTAGATTCTTTTCACTCTACATACGTTTCCCCGACACACAGGGCACCGTAAAGCCACATGAAAGTCTCCTGCGTCTGGGCAGTGGCAGCACTCCACATTGGTTAAGAAGCTTAGAAGACAAGGACCACATACGGTTAGGTGTCCACACGGCAAAAAGGCGTACGCCGTCTCAGCGTCCGGGCAGATGGCGCATGTGGATTTCCTTATCTCTTTATCCAGTCGGAGGCGTAGTTTAGCCTTCTCCTCTTCCACTTCATGAAGATGTTGTCTTAGCTGTACCAACTGGGTCACCTCGGGTGGTGGTGTTGATTGCGTAGCCGTCGTTGTGGTAGCCGTCGCCTCCGAAGCTGTAGTTGCTGGTGGGCCCATGCTGCGAGTGTTCAGCCATCCCATTTGTGGACGACCTGACGTCTGTACATCTTCTTCGTCTTCTTCTATGTCTGTAATATCATCATCGTCGTCCGCATCCAGAGTGTCGGCTATCTCTATATCTTGTCGTCTGCCCAGTCCCTCAATTCTCCCGCAGTCTCCCGAGTGAGTACCCGATTGAGCGTGGTCATTAGTCTAGGATCTGGTAGTTCATGCGCCAGGGCTTGGTCCCTCACAGCTTCAGCCTGCTCCCTCAAAGCGTTATCGCTTAGTTCCCTCGCTAAAGCTTCATCAGTCTCTCCCATGTTCATTGCGTTGAACAGTGCACGTCTAGCAGCCATGATGTGGTTGGAATGAATCTGTGTAGCAGACGACAGACAGCCCGCTTTTTATACTCTACCGTAGAAGACCCGGCTGAGTGCGCGCGGACGTCAGCGAAATCGCCTCTGTCTAGACATCGTTTCGGTCAGAAAGATAAAATGGTCTGTGCTTTCTGCAAGATTTGGAAGCGGGCTAAATTTTTAATAAACGAGAGTTGAGATCTAATACAACTTTAAATTTATACCTTGGCATGTTATCGTGTAATCCTGAAAATTTCATAGGGCTAACGGCTGCATAAATATATTTTTTTTATCATTTTCCACGTTTCAAAGACCGAATTTCACCTGCACGGCTGTGTTAAAAGTACGGTAAACTTGAAATAAATGGGCTTACGTCTCTTAAAACACTTTAGGTTTCCACCTTGCCACGTTATAATGTCATTCTAAAAAACATCCGGAGGTTTTTAGATGGAGAAATGTGAATTTTTTGCTTCCAATCCCTCTAGTGTGAGAACAACCATTGACACCCAAAGCTGTATTCGGTCCCGTACTCTAAACCCTGGTGGGTATTTTCCATCACGGAGCGATCGCGTGAACACTACATGTACTGGTCATTTTGAGTGAAACAACCATAGACACCCATAGCTGTATTCGGTCCCGTACTCTAATACCTGGGATTTTTTCCATCACGGGCGATCACGTGAACACTACATGTACAGCTCATTTTGAATGATAGGAATGCATGTACTGACCTGTTCGTTCATCCGGGGACTTGTTTACATCCGTGTACACACGGGACCTTGTACATGTAGTGTTCACGTGATCGCTCCGTGCTCAACATGCAATATCTTGACGATGCAACGGGTGAATTCATCGATATCGAAGTTTTGCAACCACACCAGCAATGTCTTGGCGACGCAACAGGTGAATTCATTGATATCGAATGGACCACACAAGACAATAGTACCAACGAGGTATGGCTGGAAGAGATTATAGACAATCTGTTGAGAGAAGAAGAAGAAGTAAAAGAAGAAGACAAGAACAGAGGGTCGGAAGAAGACTTTGACGAAAGTGCCACAGCAGGAGCAACAGCAGCAATATCTTGACGACTACTGCACGGGAATAACAAGACTGCAGAGGGACACAACACTGGGGGTGGTAAAGCAATTACCATGTGTCAAATGTTTTACCCACTACGCCAAATTCGCCCTATTTCCCTGTGGACACCAAGCGTTATGTGCCTGCTGTATCACCAAACTTGCAGGGAGAGCAAGTCCTACGTCCAGTTGCATACCCATCCCGTGTGCACTCGTCCCGGTGAGATGTCCCCTATGCGCCAAGAGGAAAGAAGAACTGCTCCAATCGTTGTAATCATTATAACTCATCCGTCCCTTATCAGGGCCACCCAACACCTCCCGAAAGAGGAGCTTTCCAACTAAAAAGCACAAAATACACAAGCTCCTACACAAGCTCCTGCATACACCTAGGTAAATAACACTTAGTCAATGGGAACTTCCTACTAACACCCAGGTAAAACACCCACACACTATTAGTATGAATGTAAGTTACACAGTAATATACTAGTCTAATAGATACGCCGAGTATACCCGGAAAAAGCCGAGTGTAAGCAAATTGTCTCTGGCCACACGAGTGCATTGTCATAGAATGCACTCTATTTGAATGTGTATTTTGTGAGGTGCTGGAGATTGGCAATCATCATCGAATATGGAGGATGGCAGAAGGATTGGGTTGGCCCGGAAAAGGGACATTAGGGTAATTTTTTGGAGTGAGGAGGTGGAGATTGGTAAGCATAGAGGAGAGGAGATTGACATGTAGGGCCTGATGTTAATTTGAAATGTGCAAGGTTAAAAAGTCCCCTTTCGAAGGACATGGTTGGCCCTGAAAAGGGCCGTTGAAATGTTTTTTATCCTGTTTTCTCAGGAGGGGCTTGCCTATTTGCCCCTGGGCTGTTGTTGGCCCCGCTGTTGTTGTTGTTGGGGAGCTGCCTGTGCTTGTTCCAGAGCGTCGATGTCTATAAATTCGGGGACGACTGGTTGGGGCTGTTGTAGCACATCCTCTAGGGCGACCAACCAGTCTGTCCCCTCTAAATCGGCCAGCGCCCTGGTCACCAGATGATGTCGGCCCAGGCTAGTGGAGTCATGTTGGTGTTTTCACGCGTCCATTTCTTTATCTCGCTCAATCAAAACTCTTTTACGGCTCTCGCCAATGCTTTTCTCTCCTCCCGTTCTCTCTTTCATCTTGCCGCGCCTTTGCTGGTGGACATCTTGGCTACTCTGTTCATGGTGGGGTCTTTGCAATAAAAAAGATTGTAATAGAATGTGCTCTTGCCCGCCTGGCTCGGGGGTGATATGCTCATTGTGATGGATATCGATTGTGTGTCTAAAAGAGCGCGAACCCCTTCCATTGGCTCTTCTTCGGGCAAATCTATTGGTTGAAATAATGGGTTCTGATTGGTCCAAAAACGCGCACTGACAAAACGCCACAATCCCACCAAGCTCGAGTATAGGAAATGCCAGGTTAAAATGAAGTCCTATACCATAACCCAAGATGATGTCGATTGGCTGTCTAAACGAGTTAGTTATTGGTTGAATGATCGTCTTGCCATTGGTCCAAAATGGAGGGAATTCTTCCTGGGTTAATTTACAATCCTCTTTTTGTACTCAAGCTATGTATACGGAAGTCCTAGTTTAAACGAATTCCTATACAAATAACATTACACCACCGAATGATGACGGACTTTCACGAAGGATGAGTAGCAATTGGTCTAATAGTAGAAAAGCACATTTTGAACCTTAAAACGGGGCAGTGTAACTGTATTGAGTCGCATGGAGTAGTATAAAAGCTCATTTCGAGCCCTATTGACCTTGCGGGGCAATGCGCAAAGGCTAGACTGTACAAGTGCATTTCGAGCCCTATTGCCACTTAACCTGTACTACTCTATATAGACAGGCCTCTCTGGTCGTTTCTTCTCATTGACCACCATGGCAGCGAGCGGAACAGAGCTTGCGTTATTCCAACTGACGTCCGACGTCTACCTCATCGTCAATGACGATCACCTGGAGCTGGTCCAAGAAGAACCGCGGAAGGTCAAGATTTTGTTATCGCTATCAGGCTGGACTCTATTAACACGGTTGTTACAGGGAAAAGAGCCGGAAATGGATTTCATGCACGTGGGAGTCGGTGTGCACATACGCACTGGTGGAGAGGATTCCTTTTTTCCCCGGTTGGAACAGCGTGGGGGTGCCCATATCACACTCTGCCCACCCTCATGGATGGCACTGAAAGATGTACTCCCCGAGGCGGATGACTTACTGCACCTCGAAGTGAAAGAAGGGACTGTGGCTACTCGGAGGCTTACACCTGGCTGCACCATATTGTTGTACTCCAAACGAGTGGACCTCATCGATAACCGGGTTGTGTGTTGGTGTACATCTGAACCCAAAGCGCACGTCTCTTTGTCACGGGAAGGATGGACCACCTTGAAACGCGTGTTGTTTGGTGACCTGGATTACCACGATTACCACGGCAACGGTACCCCCCCCCGGACAACGACCCCCGGTGGGATCCGCGGCAACGGTGGTGGGCCTCTGAACGCTTAGCCCAAAACACCAAATAACTAGTGTGCATGGATCCACAGTGGGAGCATCCTTTCACGTGTCTCATCGCTGGACCGACCGGTTCGGGAAAAACACACTTCGTTCAACGTCTCATCTGGGAGCCAGCCTTCATTTCTCCTCCCGTGGCCCGCATCCGTTGGTGTTATGGAGCTTGGCAGCCTGCGTACGAGGAACTGGCACGGATTACCCCCAGATGATACCCCAGAAGACACGTTGGTGGTCGTGGATGATCTGATGGCCAAAACGGATAGTCGAGTGATCCGCCTTTTTACCAAAGGAAGTCATCATCGCCGGCTGGGTATCATCTACATCGTCCAAAATCTCTTCAGTAAGTACAAAGAGCACAGGAACATCAGTTTGAATGCCAAGTATGTGGTGTTGTTCAAAAACCACAGAGACGCGTCACAAATTATGCACCTGGCGAAACAGATGTACCCTAAAAACACGGCCTTTGTTCGGGAAGCCTTTGAATATGCCACCCAGGAGGCCCACGGCTACCTGCTCATCGACTTGAAACAAGGGACACCTTCGGCACTTCGATTGCGGACCAACATTTTTCCCGGTGAGTTCCAGACGGTGTACACACCCGAATAAAAGAACAAGAGTGGACTTCAAACCATTCACTTTGTCATCATGTCTGCGCGAATACGGAAGCACGCGCCGGCGCTCCGCATGTTACGCAGCGCGCCACCGGTGGTGGTCCGGGCCCTGGTGCGCGGGGCGGACGCGCGATTGGTACGATGCTTGTGTGAAGTCGCTCATAATGTGTTAAAAGGGAATGTTCCCCTCAGTCCTCTGCAGAAAGGAAAATTGCAACGGTACAAGACGGGTCTCCGAACGCTGGTGAAGAAGACGAGTTTAAAGAAAAAGAAACAGGTGTTACAGAAAGATGGATTTCTCGGGGCACTACTCGCTCCATTAGCAGCCTCCGTACTGGGACCGTTGGTAGGGTCCATCTTGGGACGCTAACATGGAACATACAAAAAACGATGCTGGTCGAACCTCGACTGTTACAAAGTTTGCAATCACCCTACCCTGCCCCTGCCACGGTACAACAACTGCAGTCCCTCGATGAAGAGATGAATAGCATACTTCAACGCCGACTGCCCGATCACGAGAAAATTCAACTCTACCATCAGACGCTGAACCGGTACAAGACGTTTATGGATCAATATAGGGGTAGTTCAACACCACTACCAACACCATCACCACCACAACCACCACCACCACCACCACCCTCATCCTCCTCACCTCAGCTCGAAGATGAAGTGTTGGCCAGTTTCCCTAAGGCGTTCAAGACCAAGGCCCGTTTATTGTTGGACCGTGTGAAACAGAATCCTGATATGGGTTGGACCGACCAGGGGGAGCTGCTTATTCGAAACCAAGTGGTCCCGGGGTCTCATATCACCGATCTGATCAACGATACGGTGCGTTCTCGCAAACACTCTAATCCACCGGGTTGGGAAGCCTTTGCTGGGGCGTTGAAAGACACACATGTCCCTCGAGAATTGGTGGGGAATCCTCAACGCTGGACCTGGATGCAATCGCCGAGCCCTCGACTCCCCCATACCTGCGAACGGGAGTGGCAACCGCACACACCTCACACGGTGTGAATGTGGACAACGACCCCCGGTGGGATCCGCGGCAACGGTGGTGGGCCTCTGAACGCTTAGCCCAAAACACCAAATAACTAGTGTGCATGGATCCACAGTGGGAGCATCCTTTCACGTGTCTCATCGCTGGACCGACCGGTTCGGGAAAAACACACTTCGTTCAACGTCTCATCTGGGAGCCAGCCTTCATTTCTCCTCCCGTGGCCCGCATCCGTTGGTGTTATGGAGCTTGGCAGCCTGCGTACGAGGAACTGGCACGGATTACCCCCAGATGATACCCCAGAAGACACGTTGGTGGTCGTGGATGATCTGATGGCCAAAACGGATAGTCGAGTGATCCGCCTTTTTACCAAAGGAAGTCATCATCGCCGGCTGGGTATCATCTACATCGTCCAAAATCTCTTCAGTAAGTACAAAGAGCACAGGAACATCAGTTTGAATGCCAAGTATGTGGTGTTGTTCAAAAACCACAGAGACGCGTCACAAATTATGCACCTGGCGAAACAGATGTACCCTAAAAACACGGCCTTTGTTCGGGAAGCCTTTGAAGATGCCACCCAGGAGGCCCACGGCTACCTGCTCATCGACTTGAAACAAGGGACACCTTCGGCACTTCGATTGCGGACCCACATTTTCCCCGGAGAGTTCCAGACGGTGTACACATCCAAATAAAAGAACAAGAGCGGACTTCAAACCATTCACTTTCTCATCATGTCTGCGCGGATACGGAAGCACGCGCCGGCGCTCCGCATGTTACGCAGCGCGCCACCGGAGGTGGTCCGGGCCCTGGTGCGCGGGGCGGACGCGGGATTGGTACGGTGCTTGTGTGAAGTCGCTCATAATGTGTTAAAAGGGAATGTTCCCCTCAGTCCTCTGCAGAAAGGAAAATTGCAACGGTACAAGACGGGTCTCCGAACGCTGGTGAAGAAGACGAGTTTAAAGAAAAAGAAACAGGTGTTACAGAAAGATGGATTTCTCGGGGCACTACTCGCTCCATTAGCAGCCTCCGTACTGGGACCGTTGGTAGGGTCCATCTTGGGACGCTAACATGGAACATACAAAAAACGATGCTGGTCGAACCTCGACTGTTACAAAGTTTGCAATCACCCTACCCTGCCCCTGCCACGGTACAACAACTGCAGTCCCTCGATGAAGAGATGAATAGCATACTTCAACGCCGACTGCCCGATCACGAGAAAATTCAACTCTACCATCAGACGCTGAACCGGTACAAGACGTTTATGGATCAATATAGGGGTAGTTCAACACCACTACCAACACCATCACCACCACAACCACCACCACCACCACCACCCTCATCCTCCTCACCTCAGCTCGAAGATGAAGTGTTGGCCAGTTTCCCTAAGGCGTTCAAGACCAAGGCCCGTTTATTGTTGGACCGTGTGAAACAGAATCCTGATATGGGTTGGACCGACCAGGGGGAGCTGCTTATTCGAAACCAAGTGGTCCCGGGGTCTCATATCACCGATCTGATCAACGATACGGTGCGTTCTCGCAAACACTCTAATCCACCGGGTTGGGAAGCCTTTGCTGGGGCGTTGAAAGACACACATGTCCCTCGAGAATTGGTGGGGAATCCTCAACGCTGGACCTGGATGCAATCGCCGAGCCCTCGACTCCCCCATACCTGCGAACGGGAGTGGCAACCGCACACACCTCACACGGTGTGAATGTGGACTCGTTGATATTCAATACACTTACTCGTGGTACAACGTGCGAGACAAGGACGTGTGGTACCTGGTGACCTACCAAGGAAAAGTAACCCGGTTGACCCTACCCGAAGGCCAATACGATACCCCCAAAGAGTTCATGGAGGGATTGAGAACACTGATGCATTATAAGTCTCTACGGGTGGTCACGAATAATTCAAAACCCATCAAATGCTTTCCCTTCAATAATCATGTGGACTTCGATTACAACACACACAACGACTAGGCCAGTCTCCTTCTCAGCCCCAACGTGAGTGTCGAACTCAGTGCTAGCCTACAACAAATGTTAGAGCCGAAATGACAGAGCCGAAATTGCGATGGATATGAAAGTGGGTATGTACGGACTCTACGTCTACTCGGACGTGATCGACAACCACATTGTCGGCGATGTCAACACACCTCTGTTACGGGTGGTCCCCATTAGAAAGAAGTATGGAGATCAAGTCACCCAGAGTTTCAACCACCTACTCTACCTACCCGTACGACACACCGGATATCAACACGATCACGGTGGATATAAGAGATGACACGCGACGCCCGGTGGCATTCGAACGAGGGAAAGTGGTGCTGACGCTTCATTTCCGACAAGCACATTCTCCCCACTTCGTATAATGTACGTGCCCTACCAGTGCCATACGGCCAGCTATGCCGACTATTACAAGAAACAAACGATAGGTGGAGGTCCGGTCTTTAGCGGTGCACGCATGCAACGAGGTCACGGGCTGGGAAACATACTGGGCAGCATCGTCAAAACGTTTTTACCTCTGGTGACACGTGGAGTAAAAGCGGTGGGCAAACAAGCGGTACGCAGTGGACTGCAAGTCGCCGGTGATGTCTTGAGTGGTACGGCACCCCGACAAGCCTTGAAACGACGGGCCAAAGAAGCAGGCAGCGTCTTGGTGGCCAAACCCTTAAAAGACAACCCCCGGCACAGGGGAGAGTCATTCGACGGCCAACACACCGACGACGCACACCCCAGAAGAAGAAGAAAAGAGACATCTTCGCATAAGGGCATTCATTCACTCCGAGTCGTGTCCGTCTACCAACAGTGAATTGGATTTGTGGACTATTCCACCCACACAGACCAGTGTCGCCGAGAGTCGTTGGGTAGAACATCGGCCCCTGGCTAGCCTGACGGGAACGGGACCGCTGGAATTTACCATTGAAAACAAAGATACGGCCTACCTGGATTTAGCCCACACCTACTTTTACGTGAAAGCCAAAGTGGTGGGCGGAGCCGGGACGGACATCGCGGCCGACGCGGTGGTAGCCCCGGTGAATCTCTGGCTGCACTCGATGTTCCAACAGGTGGATATCAGTCTGAACGATAAACTCATCAGTACGTCCACCAATACGCACCCGTACCGAGCCTACATCGAGACGCTGTTGTCGTACGGAGAAGATGCCAAAAAACACACTTGTCAGCCCCACTGTACTACAGAGATACGCCCGGAGCAATGGATGCAACTACCATTGCCAATAATGGGTTCCGCCATCGCAGGCAGTTTACAGCCGGTAGCAGGTCCGTCGATATGATGGGACGACTGCACGCCGATCTGTTCCTGCAAGACCGCTACATGATGAGCGGCGTATCCATCAAGGTCAAGTTGATCCGTGCCCCACCCGCCTTCGCCTTGATGGCCGGCGGAGATAACCCCAATTACAAGATCGTCATAGAAGATGCAGCCCTGTTTGTCCGTACGGTGGATTTGCAACAGGGGGTGTTGGTGAGTCACATGGAAGCCTTATCGACAAAATCAGCCCTGTACCCCGTCCGACGCGTACAGACCAAGGTTTTCTCTGTGCCAGCAGGTACGATGATGGCCAATCGTGAAAATTTATTTCTAGGGGATCTGCCTAAACGTCTTACCCTGGCGTGTGTCACCAACACCAGCTTCAATGGGACCTTGGGTGAGAATCCGTTCCACTTTCAACATTTCAACATCAACTTTGTGGCACTGCACGTGACCGGCCATCAAATCCCAGCCCGTCCGTTAGAACCCGATTTTGGTAACCATCACTATGTGCGGAGCTACCTGAACCTGCTTACAGCCACAGGACAAAACAATCAAGACGAAGGAAATACCATCAGTCGACGAGACTTTTAGGGGTAGCGTAGCGTGCAAGATCTATGGCGTTACGTTTCGTAACTTGTGTCTAATTCCGCTTAACCCGGGGCTAGGGGCCGTATGAACCCATGTACTTCAAGATCCTCATGGTACTCATATGAACAGTCACAATCAAAGCGTGACTGAGATACATCATTCTTTAGATGACGACTTTAAAACGAATATTATGGATTAAGAATACTGATCAGCGATACGGATTTGATATTTTTGGAACATCATGATGTCTTGCCGGCATCATTGAAAACTGTTGACCGCTTCTCTCTTGCAGGAAACAAGCCTATGTTTATGTATACTATGATTGTCTTTTTGAATTTGGTGCTAATACTGTTATATGGAATATGGAATAGGTCTTTGGATTATGGACGCGGATATTCTTTAATGGACGACGGCTGAATTGTGACTGACGGACCAGACGCTTGTAATTTGCACGTGGGTACACTTTGTTCGCCTTCGACCTCACCCCTACCTTGGAACACGATCATCAGCTGGCCTTGCTCAAGAAAGGAAACTTACGGTTGGAACTGCGTTTCTCGGTAGCTCTACCCCATATCATTAACGTGATTTGCTACGCCGAGTTTGATAACGCCATCACAGTAGATCAGCAAAGAAACGTCCTGTGTGACTACGCCAGCTAGAGTCATGGATACAGAGCAGCTCATCGCCATACTCCAGCGGGATCCCCGGGTACCCTTTCGAGGTGTGTTTCCACACAATGTCTTTCCCACCCCATCCACCCCTGCGGCCTACATCCTGAATACAGACCCTCGTACTCGACCGGGTGAACATTGGGTGGTTGTATACGTGGACGCCCTGGGCCAAGGAGAATACTTTGATTCCTACGGATTTGCACCCCTGCATCCCGATTTGACCCAGTTCATGGACGAATCTACTACAGGCTGGCGTTGGAATACTAAAAGATTACAAGGACCCTTGAGTAGTGTATGCGGACAGTACTGTGTGTTTTATCTCACTCATCGGAGTAGAGAACATTCTATGCAAACGATTGTACAGATGTTTGATGATTATTCTCAAGCCGAAGACCGTGATGTCTTAGTGTACGACTGGGTTGCCTCTCGTTTTAATGTGCATGCCCCATTTCTCTGGTTGTCTTTATTCCCACTGCGCGGTGTTCTTATTGTTTATTCTGACGTTCATTGATGTTTAATAAAAATTCATGAAAACACAAGTGACGTTTTGACTTTTTTATGTTCAGGTGAACAAGAATGTATAGAATATGTACAAAGAATGTAAACAATACAGTAGAGTTACAAAGAATACAGTAGGGTTGTAAAAACTGTCAGGAGTAGGATTCGAACCCACGACCTGCATTGCGCAGACCAGCACTTTTAACTGGCGCCTTAGACCACTCGGCCATCCCGACTTTTACAGTTACCGTGTACGTTATTTTTACGGTTATAGTTTAACTCGTTATATCAAAAGTCATAGTTTCACAAGTTCAGGTAGGTGGTACTGACTTCATCGGGAAGGACTTTCCGTTTCGGATAGAAAAATGTGAAGGCATCTCGTTTCTGGATGTACGTTCGCATCTGGTGGTCGACGACCCGGAATCCTCTGTTAGTGCCACTCGCACTGGCCTGGCTTTGCAGCACGCCCAGGTAGAGGGCCTTGTCGATGGAAGGGGCACGTCGGTTGACGCCTTTGCAACTAAACTTTCCATCACCACCGTAACAATAGTACGTCTTGGACGACAGGGCGATCATGGCAACTCCACTCCACTCCACTCTAAGTTGAAGAGACCCGGCGTCCACTTGTCGTACTGGTAATGGTCGCGTCGAGGTAGCCACTGGTCCCGTTCCGCCTCATACTGCGCACGTAATTCGGATTTGACGAGTGACTCCCAATCCGCATTAGAGACGGCCATGTAGGCAGAGTCCGTGTCCATCTCGATGAGTTGCCAGTCTGATGGATTGAAATACACCGCCATGAAATCATATAAAAATTGCAGCATCCTCAGCTTGGCCACCTGGTATACCATGCAGCCAATTTGGAGCGGAAGGTTGTAACGAATGGTCTTCTTGGCTGAACTGACTTCATACATATCATCATCGATGACGTCCACGGACCGAAACAGAGGCGAGTTGATCTTTTTGCGCGCTTGTTTGGTAGTGCAGATATTGACGTTCACGTGCTTATCTTGGTTGGTCACCGTTTTTCCATAGTAGCCATTGCCCGTCAATTTCCAGGATTCCCCGATAATGGCCTGACTGGGATCTTTATCGCCTTGACGACGGACAGACGTCACGATGTCGGCATGCCGCGCAAAACAGACGTTCGGTACGTACTGTAGGACTTGGTACACTCGCGTCACTTCGAGGCCGTGGCTCATTTACCACTGTAGTAGCGGGTACCCAGCAAGATATTTTCTTCTCACATGCTCCCGATCAGCATCCGACGAGGACGAGGCAGGCATTCGTGTTGCTCAGCATAAGCGCCCATGGTGTCTCCAATGTCATCCCGACTCACCAGTGTGTTTTTAAAGATGGGTGGGCACTGGGCAAATAGTGGCTTGAGGTTGTCGGGAACATGCAGATCGCATTCTACAAACCCATAGAGGTCCCCGAAACGAACGGCGTCGAAAATCTTTGGCTGGGTCAGGAGTTGCCGGCGACCGAGGGGGTACTCTCGCGCTTTAAGGAAGCGGCGTAAATATGGGAGGGCCTGGCACATGGTGTGGAAATCACACTCCCACATTTCGATGAGCTGGTACCCCATCTCACGTAATCCCCGTTCTCCGCCACTTCTGCCCGTAGTTCTTCTGCCGATTTTCCACGTCGTTCGTTGAAGCGTCCAGCGCTGAAATGACATTGGTGGCCATGCCAATAGCATCCGTAAAATTGCAATACGGTAGGTTCATTGTGGATAATAGCAAACCCATCGAAGGGGGAGTCGACGATCTCCTATCCGCTTCTCTGTGGCGTTGGTTTGGTGTCGTATAGAAATTCCCCGTTGATCGGCTTCCCAGTCCAACCACTGGTCAGCCAGATGCTTGTACGGCGTACGTTGAGGTCGGAAATGCTGACCTTCCGCCAACCAGCGCGTATAATGACCACTGGGCATGGGTTGGGCGAGAGACCATAGATACAGGGCATTGGCGTCAAATCCAATGATTTTGGCACAGGGTTTCCCACCTGGAAGGGTGGTGACGTCCTTCTCGTGGTAGCGATGAAAAATAAGGCTGGGTCCGCCGACGATGTTCTGCTTTAAACAATCATACATGTCCTCGTCTTTTTGTTGAATGAGTGAAAATACGTGGAACAATCTTGAAAAAGATGGCGAAGCGCAAGACCCGGTAAACTTAAGCACTCCTTGAATATGTCCACGTG
Source organism: Hanleya hanleyi (assembly GCA_036873755.1). Lineage (NCBI taxonomy): Eukaryota > Metazoa > Mollusca > Polyplacophora > Lepidopleurida > Hanleyidae > Hanleya > Hanleya hanleyi. The sequence goes on along the minus strand of JAVTVY010035801.1, from coordinate 116,458 downwards.
CATTTGATCCCGAAAGAGTTGGGCCATTTCCTCGGCCGCTTCGAGAAATGGAACCACATCTAAGTTGTTATAATACACCAGGAAATCTCGCAAGGTCTGCATATGTTGGTCGTTCCATACCTGCTGTAGTTCCCGGTACGTGTCTTCCGAGCATTCCACTTGCTTCAGATCGTCGAAGAAAGCGTCCCGGGGCGGTAACTGTGCTTCCTCCAAGCGGTCGAGCGTTGACATATAGGTGTAAGGGAACCTCCCTTTCGTTTGTGCACAGTCATAGGCCTTCACCCACTGATCATAGCTATAATTTGGAGCTAAGTGGTTGCGCACATCCAGGAAATGGAGTGATGTGGTGGTGAGGGCCATGTGGTTTTTATTTATCTTTTTGATGACAGACTTGATGGTATCGGACTGGGCCAAGTAAGGGTAGAGAAATTCTTTCACCATGTTCAGATCGTATCGCCCCGAATTGAAGCCGAGGACAGGTAACTGGCCTAGGTATTGTAGGAAGCGCAACTTCAATTTCTCCGCATACGGCTTAGGTAAAGGTACAGCCTCCGGCTGAATATCCTGCATCGCCGACTCCGACTCCGTCTCCGACTCTTCATCGTCGCTGAAGGACACACCAGGTGTAGGGATACGATCGTCGAGTTGATCCAGCACGTCCTGGAACTTGGACACCAACAGTTCTGTACTGGCCGCACTCACTGCCTCTAAATACTCCATCATCCGGGTAATCAACTCATGGGCGTCCCCAGTGGACACGAAACATACGGGTGCAGCGTCATAGCCGGGTACGTTGCTGGAAATGCTGACACTCAGGGGAATATGGCGCTGTGTTCACTGCGTTTTGGCTGAGAAAATGTCCATGGGTTCCAAAATGGCCTCGAAATCATAACACGCCCGGTAAGGAAAATAAAGGTCCTCTAGTGGTATGACAATCCCCTCATCAGCCAGGTCTTTGAAAATAGTAGGCGTGTTATGGTACACTCCACCAGGAAATTTGCGTTTCACAGTGTTGTCACAAATCGTCTCGTGCTGATGTAGATGGCTGGACTGGTCAAACACCCGATGGCATTGAGAACAACTGTAGGATTGCGCGTACAGGCTCATATCGTAGATCAGGGAAAAATGACTCACCCGCCGTTGTCGAAGACATTGACTTTCATCGTAGAGGCATACCGTTCTGTTGAGCGATGAACCAATTCAGCCACAAATGTATCCTCCTCCTCCTTCGGTAGTAAACGGTACACAAAGATGTTCACGTGGAACAGTGTTCCCACTGCATTCAAATACTTGAATGGGACTCCCCGGAACTGCCGCGGGTCAATGTCTTGCGCCTGTAGATACTCCCCCCAATACATATTTGCATTTCTAATACAATTTCTGGGATTACACTGGTCCAAACGAACGGCCAAACACCGAAACAGACATTTGCGGTCTTTGTAGGGCCCATGTTTTCCTGCCGTTATCGCATACAGTCCCTTTCGATGGAGCAGCCAAGGCGGAAGAATAACAGGAGCGCCGATGGGGTTATCTTTCAATTTGGTGACGAAAAATATGACGTTCGTCACCATTTCTACAGTCCATTTGGTGTTGGGACGTTGCAACCGGGCCCATTCCAATGGATCTAACGTAGTCAGTTGGTCGATGAGTGACTCCAGAGAAATAGCATCCGTCACCGTGAACGGCTAGTCAAACACATAGGTATTATTACTGGGGTAAAAATACCGCAGTTGGTCCGTCTTTTTGTGCCGTACGATATATCCAAATGTCATATTCAATTTGAAGGCTGTCACCTGATCTGTAAAAATGTTTTCGACGAAGGTAGGAAGATGCGTGAGGTCCTCCAACCGGAAATTATACAAGTCCAACAGGCGACGGTGACGGTGGAAACAACGGCGTATCGTGTTCCAGTGACGGCGGTACAACGCACTCACACGCTCGTCTTCGGGTAAGACTTCAGCCGGAGGCGCTCCTGCATCCTCTGGAAAATCTTCTCCACGTCTCATGCTATCGATCACACTTGGCTTCAGGCTCCACTGGTATTAGCTCGTCAGGTAGGCTGGTCAGGTAACTCCTCAGGTAGGCTGGTCAGGTAGCTCCGGTCAGGCTGGCTCAGGCTGGTAAGTCTTCAAGCACGGTCAAGTAGGCAGGCCAATGAATGAAGCAATCCCATGAAAATCCTCACTTTTATACACCACCATAGAAGACCCCGGATGTACAAAGAACCCACTGGGAAACCCGAATGTACAAGAACCCGCATGCAAAAAAGATGAATGGAAAAACCCACACTACAGGTATTGCTAGAGGACCCGGATATAGGTCAATCCTAAAATACCCGGCTGTTCCCCCACCATCAATGCCCGGCTGTACGAGAACCCGGATGTACAAGAACCCGTATGTAATGGAAAAAACCCACATACACGCATTGCTAAAGGACCCGAATATAGGTCAACCCTAAAATACCCGGCTGTAAGTCCCTCTACATGTACAAGGATGTAAACAAGTCCCCGGATGAACAGGTCAGTACATGTATTCCTACCATTCAATATGACCTTGAACTATCACGTGACCTCTCCGTGATGGAAAAAACCCAGAACCAGTACATCCCATAGTCATACCCAGGTCACGCCCGATTCACGCAGACCGAAAGTGACGTCATACACATGCGCACTCCCCGTGATGGAAAAAACCCCAGAACCAAGTCAGTACATGCATACGACGAGGTCAAAATACTCACTTCTGATTGGCTGGCAAAGGTAACGATATGCAAATTTTTGAGGTCAAAGGGCAATGGGCTCTGAAATCACTTTACTATACTACTAACCATTCACAAGGTTGTGGCTCATCGTCCTTGATATATAAGCAATTCTAGTATCTGTTCCATATACGTATACATATAGAGAAAAACACTACACATAATGTAGAATATGAGCTAAAACTGTATATTATACTGCTAAACCGGTATCGTGGATTTCACCCACTTTTCAAATTATAGCATGATACACGTTTGTAATATTGATACAATACGAATGTACAAAGTTTATATATACAAACAGATGCATGTCCGTTGGACAAGTCTAAACAAATTTTTACAAGTTTACAGGAGATCTCGAAAAAGTTACGATGATTACAATAAGTAATTGGAACTGCAGAGCAGTAGCTACCAGGGACCAGGTTTACACAGGGCCTAATGTCCACACGCCCATGTTGTGTCACATCAACGCCCCATGATCACAGGGGGAAGGCCGAACTGACTTCGGGATAGAAGTGCTGTGAGTCTACCGGCCGTGATGGACTTCTCGTGCGATGTTTAAACTAAAACGAGAGAATAGTGAGAAAAGGCAACGGAGTCATGCCACACATAATAAACACTTAACATCGCATATAATTCTCCCTGTTCAGATCGGCTAGATCTTGATGGGATGAGCTGATATACCAATGATGGAGCCCTAGCTCTTCTCTGCACTCTCTAAACCTGTCTGTCTGTTAATATTCAGAACAGCGCCCCTTGAGTCGCGGAGTAAAGACAGAATTCCAATACCTCTATTAGTTTCTAAATCAGCCAGTTTGTTATTCAAAACAGCGCTCCCTTGCGTCGCGAAGAAAAGCTGATCAGATTTGTTTATACATATTCGTGATCGCCATATCATTACATATAATGGCAGCCATTATTTTCCACGAAGACACTTTCTGTATGGACTTTGAGAGATCTCGACTCATTAATCATCTGTATACCAATATAGATAAGGTTTCTCACAAAATCCGTATCTTCATATTCCGACAATTTCGATTGGTCGATGGCGGCCATCTTTTTCAACGAATGAACTTTTTCAATCTATTAAAGAACAAGACAACTCGATCCAGTGATCATGTGTGCCAAGTTTCACAGCGATCGGCTTAGCAGTTTCAGAGGAGAAGATCGTTGAATGTTTCACCTAAATCCAATATGTCCGCCAAACCGTTCAGCCAATCAAAAATATTTGCTTTCAGTACAACAGAACATGGCCTTCCCGATATATCGCAGTAACCTAGAAATCTGTATCTATCTGGGTTCAAGAGAATAAGCCGTTGCAAAATTGGTAAAGTTTTTCACAAAATTAAAAATGGTGGCCAAACCACCTGACCTAGGAGCAAAATGTTTGCATATCCGTGATCGCCATGTCCTATAACATATATTCCACAACTTTTCCGGTCAAAATCCGTTACTTGGAAATCCAACAATTTTGATTGGTCGATGGCGGCCATCTTTTTTAACAGATGAACTGTTTAAGTCGTAAAATGAGAGAACTCAATACATTGATCATGTGTAGCAAGTTTCATAACTATCGGTGTAGCGGTTTCAGATGAGAAGATCGTTTAAGGTTTTAAGCTTAATCCAATATGGCCGCCGAACCGTTCAGCCAATCAAAAATATTTGCTTTCAGTGCAACAGACCATGTTCTTCCCGATATATCGCAGCAACCTAGAAATCCGTATCTATCAGGGGTTAAGAGAATAAGCCGTTGCAAAATTGGTGAAGTTTTTCACAAAATTCAAGATGGCGGCCAAACCACGTGACCTACATGCAAAGTTTTTCCATATTCGTGATCGCCATGTCATATAACATATATTTCATAACTTTTCCCGTCAAAATCCGTTACTTAAAAATGTGATCATTTTGATTGGTCGATGGCGGCCATCTTCTTTAACGGATGAACTTTTCAAATAATAGAATGAGAGAACTCAATCCATTGATCATGTTTACCAAGTTTCATAACGGTTTCAGAGGAGAAGATCGTTGAAGGTTTTAAGCTAAATCCAAGATGGCCGCCAAAGCATTTGACCAATCAAAATCAACTTGGTATATGCATCAGATCTTGTCCACCAAAACATGTCCTGAAAGTTTGGGCTTAATCTACCTCATCGTTCTTGAGATATCTGTGACACAAAAATCATGTGGAATAATAATAATCCGAACGATTTCAATAGGGGACCTCGGTCCTTGACCTGGTCCCCTAATTACAGTAGGCCTTTTGTTTGTCAAAGTCGTTGAGTGGTATAATCTTCAACGGCTTATTTACCTCCTCAGACAAACCATTCAATGCTATACAATTACGTCTGCTCCCACTTCAATAACTTGACTGCCACTGGCGTTAATTAACTAGTCTGATATAACAATTCTAGTATAACAATTCAACAGTTTAATTCACATCGGAATTTGCTAATAAAGTATTGTTCCATCGTCTGTCGCCTGATGTTTTCATTTTGTAAAAGGGGGAAATACTGAATTTAGTTTCAAGATGACCAGCACAATCGGCTAAGTGTTTACTGACTTTTAGGTGTCTTAATGCAGGCGCATTAATTTGTTGACGATGGACCCTAACTCTATTTCTAAGCAAACCCCCAGTTTCACCGATATACGTTTTGTCACATCCATTGCAAGAAATGACATACAACAGATTTTGCGAGCTGCAGTTCATGTCACTGTTAACTTTGAAATTAGTACCAGTGTGACGAAACAAAAACGACTGTCTTACTTGTATATTTTTGCAACATTTACACCTGTTGTTTCCACATCTTGACACAGAAAAAGCATTACTTTTTGGTGTGAACTAGGAGAGGTGAGTAATTGTTTGAGGTTTGGTGCCTGTCGCTTTCCATTTATTACTTTAATTCCAACAAAACAGTAATCCTTGGCTAGGTGGTTCCTTGGTAGATTTTCTCAATTCATTAATATTAATACCAAGCGCTTTCTTTATTCCCACATTAATAACACCTTCTGGGTAATTTCTAGCTGTCAAGAAAATCTTGAGTTCACCTAACCGTTTGACACGCAGATCAGCGTCAGTGACAATGGTACAAATTCTCCTCGCAAGTGTGAAATATATACTGTTCAGTGCCGGAACTTGAGTGTTACAGCTGTTTGATAAATCAGCTTCATGCTTTTACGCGGCTGAAAGTTAGATAGAAATAGTTTCTTATTTCGTGACGTAACGGAATTGACGTCAGAATCCAACGAATCAATGATTCATTTCACCGAATATCTCAAAGAAGTTGCAAATGAATTCCAAAGGGCCTGCAGGTATGATTGTCATATGAGGTCGGTGTATGGAAAGTTTGGCAGAGATCACTCTCTTAGCGCTTGCGAATTTCAAAAAGAAGGAAGAGCAACGAGAAGAAGAACAACAACGCGAGCCTCTGGTAGACCTGCGTGCCGCAGGTAAAAATATTATATACGGTCGGTAGCCTATATTCCACATAAGCTAACTATTACTGTCAAAGAGCTAAAGTCTAAATTGCTGATTAGCACTTTGACTAAAAATATGTATTTAAAGTATATGAACGGAAATGTCGCCTTAACCAACGGTAACGGTAAAGACATCTTCCAGCATATGTACACGAAAAAAAAGGAGAAAAATCTTGATATTTCACCAAAAAAAAAGGATATTGTCAGCTGTGTGAATTTCATAACCGTGCTAAAACGTGTGATAAATGCACGGTTAGCTCAATGTTATTGAAACAAGTGTTGTAGAATAGCCGGTTAACTCCCTCGTGTAACATGACATCAACTTAATTGCCAGCGCGACGTCCCAATCTCAGTAAACTCAGATTCCCCTGATTTACCATCTTAGATTGCGTGACGTCCCTGAACTGGCACAGCCAGAAGAGCATGCTTTATTTTGGTGTATGGGGTTACATATAGGATTTTACGCCGTGCAGCACGTTTACTGCGCGCACGTTGATAAGTTAATTAGTTTCGTGTTACATAGGCGATGTCACCTTTCTGGATAAGTGATCACCTGTGCTACAGATGAATAAATGCACAAATCATCACGTGATTGAAAGAGATACAATACGTCATCGGGGTTTAGATCCATTGCTCTGTTGATGCCACTGAGTAATGTAAAAACTCTGGTCGTCCAGTCGAACGCCCTCTGTTGGGGAGTTACTTCCCTTATTGGGCTCTTTCGATTGGACTTTGGACAACGTGCAAAAAACAAAATTACGGAACAACAACAACGGAATCCAATCTTTTGGGGCAGAAAGCTTCGGTATAACGGTATTTGTTATACAAATTATTGCATTTTAGACAGACTGCTCACTTCAAAGTATTTGCGTACGAATGACTTTATATCGAATACTACATTAACAAACTAGAAGAATCCGAGAAGCTTCTTCATTACAAATAATGAAACAATCCTATTCGATTGTTGGCTAGCTACAATATGTAATACACCAGAATTTTAAACAATCTTTAACAAAACTCAGAATATGCGCCCACAGACTTGAGATAGAAACGGGGAGATACAGAAAAATAGATCGGGACAAAAGATGCCGGTGCAGACGTTGTGATGGCATAAATATTAAATAAAACTGTGGAAGATGAATACTACTTCCTTTGTCATTGTCCCAGCGGTAAATATTATACAAGTTAATCCACAACACTTGTCATTTCTTCAGACATTTAACAGATCAAGAAAAATTTTATTTTTTGATCAACCCACCTAACCATCTGTCCCCCAAAATTGGACACTGTTTATTTACGAAATGTTGCAACAGAGAACATCGCAGCTATAGCCGGCACCCCTGCCGTAGCTAAATAATATATAGCCCTCATACTCAGTCACCTCCAGTGAGGGTTTTAGATAATTTTATTACGAATCACCCACCTCTGAAACTGCCGTACATCTAATCTCCATCCCCTCCTGCGCACTATTTTAAAATCTCGCGCACTATTGTGAAATAGTAACGCATATATATCGCCGTCTGAATTTTCCAGTCGACAACTTCAACTTTATATGCGCCATGTTCAATTGCAAACGACCCAGCAAACATTATACCATGACGTCACCAACATGACGTGTAGAGAGTTGAAGTTTTCTACTGGAAAATTCAGACGGCGATATATGCGTCAGTTTCAGAGGTGGGTGATTCGTAATAAAATTATCTAAAATCCTCGCTGGAGGTGGCTGGGGCCGACCTATAGCCCTCATACTCGTGAGGGCTATATATTATTTAGCTACCCTGCCGCACAGGCTTGTGCATGAATATTAAACTATTGCACTGTGACTCTCGTGGATAGGGGTGCGACTCCACACATCACTCTTCTTGGCAATCTGTGACCAGAGGAATGTGTGGAGTTGGACCCGAATTTATGCTTGAGATAGTGGTGGCCCAATACCATGAATACAGTGGGCTTTAGGGCAGCATTCTTTTGTTTGTCACTTTAGCCGACCCCATAGCTTGGATACAGGCTGTATTCAGTACGTATATGCATGTTTGCCTGGGAATTGTGATACTCTTGTTTGTACATGGCATTGTTTTTTAACAATCATCGATATATGTATATATTTTTATGTTTCTATATGTATTCATGTAAGGAAATAAAGTAAAGTAAGTAAAGATATATCCCATTTCGCGGTGTCAATGATGTCCACTGTGCACCACCAACAACAACAACATGATTATAAACCCCCCCCTCCCCCCCCCCCCACCGCCCAATGGGTGACTGACGGCCTTTCTTTTTAATATTTGGATGTTCGATTGGGCCAATGTTGTTGTAGGTATTTACAAGCTTGCAGTGATCCGGCCGCTTACACTAGGGTGGTCGAGACAGGGTCAGTAGCAGTCGAGGTCCCGTGCTTTGCAGGCTGTGCAAGTAACTTATTTACAGTGCAGTGACACCTCCTGATTGTACATATAGACCCGTGTCTTCTTCTGACCATGTGTGTGTGCAATGTGCTACCATGGGAGAATTTATATAGCGGTCTCTAATTGACAGTGGGTACTATTAACTTTCTCAGATGTCATCGCTGGCGAGTCATTAGGCCATCCTTAAAAATAAGTTTGTTGCGCGTAACCCGACCGACTGTCCAAAAATCCGCCGACTGGAAACTTTTTTCGCCGATTTTCCGACCGGTCATCTTTTTATTTTATTTTGCAATGTCAGAATTATCTCCCCTATGTAAACGTATGTAAAACGTTCGCCTAGCAAAAGCAAGCAGGATTTCACTCTCCAGTAGTCGCGATGTGAGCTTATGTCGCACGTTTTGAAGGCATATCCTCCATGGCCCAGTCCGTAGGGGAATGCAGTTTTCGTCGACCACGTGTATATGGCGGGAAGTTCCCCCTTCTGTTTTGTGTTTGGGTTTGGACGAGAGGACAATAAACACATCGACAGGCAACAGCAACACAGGATGGGAAAAATATTTCAAAACGGTTGGTTATTAAAACCTGCCATAAAGAGCTCTGTCGCGAATCGACTTGGAACGTAGACATGTTTAGGACTGTCACCATGCACCACGTGGGTCCGTACACCGACAGATTCTGAGACTGACGATGTTACAACAACAACGATGTTTGGATTTCTACTTTTATCCGAGAAGACTTCAGTGTGCCTAAACGCAGAAAATCTATACTGCTTTGTTGTTTAACGGAAACTTTATAACCCTCTATGTCGATGAAGCCATGGATATAGTGTCGGTGGCTTCAGCGGTCTTGACAAATTAGATGGTGCCGTCAGCTTAATTTTGACGTTCCGATGTCGGCATCAAATACGCTTGTCAGAATTCCACCTCGGACTAAATTCCACGAAAAGACACAGGTTAGAAACTTAGTGTTTGCCTCATTGTTGTCAGTAAATTAAATTACGATGTATTTCTAATCTGAATAAAGGAAGTACCTAAGTATTCAATAAAAGCACACCATAAATTTGCGACGAGGAAGGGCAGTAATGATGTTAATGATTAATTTGAGGTAATTTTCTCAACTCCAAATGGTATAATGAACAACCTTCTGTATAACACTGAGAGGATTTTTTTCTTTCCTGTCACAATTTTGGCAAAAGTTTGTCTGGTAGTGGTATTTTTTTTTTTTTTTTTGACCAGCTAGTCACAAGTCATTGTCAAGAATGTGTTAAAGGATGTCGATGTCTTCTAAGAAATAAAACAGGTACACAAGCCTGAATTTAAGAATATCTTGCTTTATACATTGAAGATAACTAGTTTTCTATACTGAAATAATTTTGCTGCCAGACAAAAAGAATATTTCAAATGACCTGCTTAGTATCTGAACTAAATCACACTAACCTCTTCCAGCCTCCCCAAAAGGAAAACCTGATCTAAAAAAAAAAAAAAAAAAATTACCTACCGACCGACCCAACTTCCTGAGGTAGGGTCGGGTTACAGCCAACAAACATATTTTTAAGGATGGCCTTAGCATAGCAACTATTATCACCCTTAGTTCCTATTACCCTGATCACTGATCAGCCCAGCCATCCAAGTACTGACCGAGCTGAGCGTTGCTTAACTTCGGTGGTCTAACGAGAACCGGTGTGCCCAACGCCATACGCTGTACCCAATAATGGTTAGGTTGAATACCCCAGATGGCCACTATACCTACCGTTAGCTCTAGTAAGGCCTTTATCTATATACTGCGTGCGAACAATGCCCCAGCCCCAAGCCATTGCACTCTGGAGAAGTCGTGAATCAATTGTTTTTTTCATTTCAGTGGTTTCCCCCAAAATTGTCCAATCCCAAAGTTGCTGCATTTCACCCAAATGCTTTAAAAACAATATGATCAAGTCTTGCAAGTTTTCAGTGATTTTCTGACTTGTCATGCTTGTTGAATAAGTTATTTTCAGATGAAGCCATTCACTAGGATTGATAAGTTTACATTATTTTTTTGTCATGACAAATAAATAAAGATACTCTCTTAAACAGGGAAGCCACGAGAGCCTGATAACATTTACCATTTAAGCGTACAACAAGCCAAATAATCACAACTAGTAAAAAGAGGTTCCACATGCACTAAGCTTGAAATGTGAAATCGCCATCAAAAGTGCAAATTCTAGCAGAGTGGAAGTCGGGTGTTCAAAGAGAACTTCAAGACAAGCGAAATAACTCTGATACATGTTTAGGTGAAAACAATTAGAGGGTCAGGTAGCTGACATAAGAAAATTAAGTCCTCTGTGTTGACCGATCGTACTGTGTAACACAGGCGAGTCACACCCGTCGAGCGCCTCATTTTTTTCCTTCCCGGGAAAGCGGAAGAGCGAGTCTGTAAAATGTAAGATTACAGATGATTTACAATGTTTTAGAAAAAAAGATTTCCGCATTTGTTCATTCTATTAATATCAGTCTTTATGATATTGCTTTACTTCGGCCCGCTCCAAAAATATGATTACATTTTCATTGCATTTCAGTGCATGACTATACGATTCCGGCTTTTTCAACTCGTTTCATTCATTTATGTTGTTCGGGGGACCTCGTGGATGACGTGTCTTCCACCAAAACATGCAAAACAGGTTTTGTCAAAAGTCAAATCATTGGTCGTCGGATGGCTTACGTAACATTTCCTGATTGCAATTTATCAGGTTGCGCAACAGTCGGCGCACAAACATAGTCTTCATAATACTACATTCAGTCTCCTGCAGTTTACTATGTGTTCCAATCTACAACTCTCAGTCTAAACCATAAATGGCTTTGAAATGAAGCTCGTAATTGTCCTCCACCACGAAGTGGTGGGAGGACTTGGAAATGCTAGCCGTCCGTCCTTCCGTCCGTCCTTCCGTCCGTCCGTCCGTCCCACATCTTGTGAACGCGATATCTTGAGAACAATTCGACCAATCGACTTCAAACTTGAGAAGGTGCTTCACATCAGTTAGACGGCCATTGGTATTGATTTTCACTGAGGTACGTAATTCAAGATGGCCGCCATCGACCATATTGGATTCTGTCCGTCCCACATCTTGTGAACGCGATATCTCAAGAACAATTTGACCGATTGACTTCAAGCTTGAGAAGGTGCTTCACATCAGTTAGACGGCCATTGGTATTGATTTTCACTGAAGTACGTAATCCAAGATGGCCGCCATCGACCATATTGGATTCTGTTCGTCCCACATCTTGTGAACGAGATATCTCAAGAACATTTCCACCAATCAACTTCAAGCTTGGGAATGTTCTTCACATCAGTCAGACGGCCATTGGTATTGATTTTCACTGAGGTACGTAATCCAAGATGGCTGCCATTGACCATATTGGATTCCATCCGTCCCAGATCTTGTGAACACGATATCTCGAGAACAATTCAACTAATCGACTTCAAACTTGGGAAGGTTCTTCACATCAGTTAGACGGCCATTGGTATTTATTTTCACTGAGGTACGTAATCCAAGATGGCTGCCATTGACCATATTGGATTCTGTCCATCCCACATCTTGTGAACGCGATATCACGACAACAGTTTGACCAATCCACTTCAAACTTGAGAATGTGCTTCGCATCAGTTAAACGGCCATTGGTTTTGATTTTCACTGAGATACGTAATCCAAGATGGCTGCCATGGACCATATTGGATTCACTCCGCTCCACATCTTGTTAACACGATATCTCAAAAACAAATCAACCAATCGACTTCAAACTAGGGAAGGTTTTTCACATCAGTTAGACGGCCATTGGTATTGGTTTTCACTGAGATACATAATCCAAGATGGCTGCCATTGACCATATTGGATTCTGTCCATCCCACATCTTGTGAACGCGATATCTCAAGAACAGTTCGACCAATCGACTTCAAACTTGAGAATGTGCGTCACATCAATTAGACGGCCATTGGTATTGATTTTCACTGAGATACAAATCCAAGATGGCTGCCATTGACGATATTGGATTCCATCCATCTCGGATCTTGTGAACGTGATATCTCGACAACAATTTGACCAATCAACTTCAAACTCGAGACGGTGCTTCACATCAGTTAGACAGCGATTGGTATTGATTTTCATTGAGGTAGTATGTAATCCAAGATGGCTGCCATTGACCATCATGGATGTCACTCACCCATATTGTTCCCATCTGTGTTGTGAACGTGATATCTTGATCTATTCCACTCATCGATTTATAAACCTCACCATCCGCAAATCCATATACAACTACAGACTTACATTCCAGTGTTACACTACCCATTACTGCTTCCCAAACCTCCTCAAATTGTCTCAACAATTCCAGATGAACGTCTCTTTCCACATACACCTATCAACTTTCCAAGTTATATTTAAGGAGATATTGGAAGTGTATATGCTGTATGCTCTCAAACGGGCTACTTGGCGGAGGACCTGCTAGCTACTCAGCTTGTTAATATAGCTAGCCCAATGTAATGCCACAGGACTGGTCCTTGTAAACTGCCTTCCAGCTTGTCTTCGCCATATTCATGATATTAGAGAAAAAACCCAGGAGATGAAAACAGCAATCTAGCTATTGCTATGAAACTCTGGCTGTGATAGGTGCTTGAGTTGGGTGGGCACAACCCAGAATGAGACCATAAATGAAAGATCAACAATTTTACATGTGTGCCTACTGCCACACAATTAAATTAATCATGTTAATTAGAAGTGAGTCATTTGTTCCAAACTATAAGCTTGCATCATATTTCTCCTGATACCATATTTCTTTCAAATGAGATAATATCTGACTTGGTTATTCACCTAAAGCCCAATTGGGATGGTTTCTCAAACTTAGCAAGATAATTATGTTTTGCAATGATATTTAGACCTGTGGTGTCAAAGCATAATTCAACCATGTCAGCTGATGGTAGTCCTTTAGCTAGACCATAAGTCAAAAGCCCAAAATGTCTTGTCTATAGAAGACTTCATACATACATGTATAGTGATAATTTGCAACCTGATTATTAATTTTAACAATTTATTTTTCAGCATCGGATGCAACAGATATGTCATTTGTGAAGCGGGCAGAGGAGTTCTATGGATGGATGCTCAAGAAAGGAGGTAATAAAGTACAGTAGGCTACTCAATCAGCTAGGTTTTAACCCAAAACAAATCATTCTAAGGCCCTGCGTGGCTCTTGGGGTTTACCTGGGGTGTTGTACACATCCTAGGTCATGGTAAGAATAGACCTCAGCTTGTCACAAGAGGTGACTAACTGCCCAGGGCATCCATGGGGTTCCCAGTGTGAAAAGGAATAAGACCAAAACATTGTGATATGACTGAAATATGGATGACCGTGACATTAAATTATATTTACTCAGTCACTCTTCTAGTTAAGTTTTTGCAACTTCAATAAATTGTTAATTTTGATTACATATTGCAGGTCAGTATGAACATGAGATTTTACCAATGACTACATGTATAATGCTTGAACATATTCTTTCAGACCCCCGGGTGGAGAATTGGCCCCTGATGAAGACCCCCATCCCTGTGGCTGGGATATTTGTCTCCTACATGCTTCTGGTCATTCTGGGCCCTAGGATGGTGAAGAACCAAAAACCTTTCGATCTGAAATGGGTTCTTGTACCATATAACTTTGGATGCGTGTGCCTTTCAGCTTACATGTTCTATGAGGCAAGTGAAAATAATTGAGTTTCTGCTCATTTAGTTAAGTGCGCATCATATTTTCTTAAAGTTGAAAATTGAGTATCATCATATTTCAGATGAAAATGACAGAAAAATTGAATTTTGTTGAATTTATTCGCACACTGCTAGCCATGAAAGTATAATTTTGAAAGTTGGGCTATAGAAAAAACCCTGATACATGTATCCATTTTTAAATTTGCATGAAAGGGTCATAGTGGTAAGTACAGAAATTCAGAATTGTTTGTTTCTGTAATTTTTGAATGGCCCCTACCTTCATTATTCTCTCTGACAAATTGAAGAAGGTTAAGAGTTGATCGTAAATAGAAGTATTATGTTTTTTACCCCTCGGCCAATTTTGGCCATGGGGTATTGTCGTCGTCTTGTACGTCCGTACGTGAGCGAGATAGCCGGAAAACGGTTCCACTGAAGAATTCCAAATTTGGTATGCTTGTTTACCTAGTCAAGGACCAGAATCTTATTGAATTGGGACCTGATTGGGTGGAAACCTTGGCGGCCATCTTTAATTTTATGCAAAATGGATAATGATCCATATCTCGGAAACCATTCGACTGTTCAATACGAAAGTTGGTATACATCATCGATACATCAAGCAACTTTCAATGAATTACCCAACCGGCTTTTCTGATTAGCTGGAAATCCTGGAGGCCATCTTTAATTTATGCGAAATCGATAATGATACATATCTCTGTTACCATTCACTTGTTTTATATGAAAGTTGGTATACATCATCGATACATCCAGATACTTTGAATCGGGACCTGATTGACCGAAAACCTTGGTGGCCATCTTTAATTTATGCAAAAACTGAAATGATATATATCTCTGATACCATTTAAGTGTTCTATACCAAACTTGGTATACAGCATCGATGTATCGAGAGAATAACCACATCAGTTCCTCTGAGTGGAGGGAAGAATGGGCGGCCATCTTTAATTTATGCAAAATCATTAGTGATCTCGGTCTCTGATACCGTTCAAGTGCTCAATGTAAAATTTGGTATACATCATCGATGCATCAAGAGACTCCAGACAAATGACAGTTCTGGTTTCTCTGATTGGGCGGAAACCTTGGTGGCCATCTTTAATTTATGCAAAATCTTTAATGATGTATATCTCTGATACCATTTCAGTGTTCTATACGAAACTTAGTATACAGCATCAATGTACATGTGTATCAAGAGACTTTCAATGAATAACCACGTCAGTTTCTCTGAGTGGCGGGAAGGATGGGCGGCCATCTTTAATTTATGCGAAATCATTAATGATCTCTATCTCTGATACCGTTCAAATGCTCGGATGTAAAATTTGGTATACATCATTGTTGCATCAAGAAACTTATGTAATGAACTGGTTTCTCTGATTGAATGGAAACCTTAGAGGTCATTTCTAATTGCAAATTTTTGATAATCTGTATATTTATGACTTGACTGCTTGGTGTTCCTGACATCTTGGTTCAAATTGAATATATTATGAATGTACCCAGAGCTGAGGGGTTTTCAGATGCGCAGCTTCGTATTATAATTGTGTACATAATAATACTTTCTTGCAGTTCGTCGTTACTTCCATTCTGGCCCAGTACAATTATGTGTGTGATCTTGTTGACTATTCCACCAGTCCTTTGGCAGTTAGAGTAAGTATTATTTAATGCATAACAATCAGGTTATTTAATGCATAACGACACCAGAAATATGTTATGTCGCATTGCTCGGCTATGCGACATAATAAAATATCACGTGTACATGTATAACTGTAGACCAATCATATTATCAATAATAATAATAAATACTGTTGATAAAGAGACATCATTGAAGCATGCCACTATTTCACCTGGCTCGTCAAAATGTGTGATGTCACCTGGCCTATGCACTCTCTAGTATAGTCTGCAGGTAACATACAAACCCATTGCTTCAGTAAATCTGAGCTTACCATTGAAAATCAGGGGAATGTCACATGCTTTGGAAGGTTTGGATTCCCAGTTATGTTAGAACAATTAAACACCACACATTGTCGAGTTACAGCAATATACACTGGTAAATACACGTCAAGTTATTTCAATGGAACCGGGTTGCTTCTTGATATATGTTTACACATGGCGGGAGTGAGTTTAAGCCAAGCGGACACTCCGCAGATGCTCGTGTTGTATATTTCAGAATATTGTGATTGTTGAAAATGAATAAAAGATCGCTTCATAGAATGGATCAGTTCACAGTTACAGTATCACTTAAAGATATAATCAGCCTCAAAATGGAAGGATTTTGTAAACTCTCCCCTATGGGTTTTTTCAGCAGAGAAGATTAACAAAGCATCATATGTTATATTTCATGATAGTGGGATCGCTGTATACAACGAATGCAAGAATATCTTGTCAGAGAAATTTGAAACTCTGCCCGCTTCGACAGGTTTTCTGTTTCGCCATTGAGTGTGTGTTGTACGCAAAGAGCAAAATGATGTCACTGCGTGACGTATGAGTGACGTAGTGACGCACACGAATTTGAATGCTGCACAGCTGCAGCCATGGGATAACGTCATGGCTCGTGCCTACGGTTCGGTTATGTCGCATAGCATACATTGGTAGAATGCACCACATGTGTATACGCTTGTTGACACAGCCGTGGAAAAATAAACGGCATGCCCTGCTGTTTATTTTTAAAGATCAATTCCTTCTATTTTCTCGTGAATGGTAGAAACAAGTTTAGTTTTTTGTGGTCAAATGTGTCTCATTTTGTACCTGTTATAACATATGTCACTTTCGCTGAGTTTGAGAGAAATCGATTTCAGCCCAGATTTGAGGCTGATTACACCTTTAAATGACTGGAAAATATCTAAAACAATATTTGTTTATGTTTTTGAATACTGGGGAGACAGATCTTTCATTTGCAGTATGCTGTTTTCCAATTTCTTCTCAACATGTTAAATAGAAATTAAATTAAATTCTCACTCTAACCATGCTAACTGATCGGAGAGGAATAAATACTCAGTGTTATCTACTATTCGTACTGTTATATTCCAGATGGCCAAGGTGTGCTGGTGGTTCTTCTTCTCCAAGGTTATAGAATTAATGGACACAGTAAGTATAAACATCCCTACATCTCTCATCTATCTTATAATTCAATCACTTAATCAAACCCATCATCCCTTTTCATGGTTTGTCTGATAAATGCCGAGCCATGACAAAAGACGATTTCACCAGGACTAAGACCAGTCTTTTTTTAAAAGACTTTCCGAACAGCCTTTGTGAGGTCATATTTGAGCAAATTGGAAGCCGGGCAATATGTTTTATATCCCATATTTAATATGTCACTGCACCTTTTTCAAGGGCCTCAAAGTAAGTATTCCCCCACACCATAATCCCATATATTCTGGATATCCCTCATCAGCCCTGTACGTACACTGTCTCCTGCCTCCTAAATAACTGAGCATTCCCCTACACCATAATCCCATATATTCTGGACATCCCTCATGAGCCCTGTACGTACACTGTCTCATGCCTCCTAAATAACTGCGCATTCCCCTACACCATAATCCCATATATTCTGGACATCCCTCATGAGCCCTGTACGTACACTGTCTCATGCCTCCTAAATAACTGAGCATTCCCCTACACCATAATCCCATATATTCTGGACATCCCTCATGAGCCCAGTACGTACACTGTCTCATGCCTCCTAAATAACTGAGCATTCCCCTACACCATAATCCCATATATTCTGGATATCCCTCATCAGCCCTGTACGTACACTGTCTCATGCCTCCTAAATAACTGAGCATTCCCCTACACCATAATCCCATATATTCTGGATATCCCTCATCAGCCCTGTACGTACACTGTCTCCGGCCTCCTAAATAACTGAGCATTCCCCTACACCATAATCCCATATATTCTGGATATCCCTCAGCCCTGTACGTACACCGTCTCCTGCCTCCTAAATAACTGAGCATTTCCCCACTTATTCCATAACTATGGAAGTATTACCCCATAACTATGGATACTTCTGAATGCTAAACATCATAAAACACTCTTATAAAGCAGCTACATGTACCAGTGCCACCACCAAGGATGTGTCCTGGGCTCTCTGGGCTCTGTGATCCACCGTCAGTCTATTTCTGTCTACCTATCCCCCCCCCCCCCACCTCTCCACCAATATATTCTGGAATGTTTCATCATAATACAATGATATGAAGCAGCCATTATCTCATTGATCAAAATTCACTCATAGGAATTGGATTATTACCCTTGCAGGTGGACCCTGAACCCTCAAAAGAGTTATCATCCTTGGTGCAGCGCGCAATTGGTGTTCTCAGCAGGCTGCTTTATTTCTATAACCATCCATGGCCCTGTCCTGTTCAGTGATTATCCTAATTGTTTTCCCAGGCATTCTTCATTTTACGAAAGAAAACGGCCCAGATCAGCTTTCTCCATGTTTATCATCACTGTACGATGATCCTGAACTGGTGGGCGGGGGTCAAGTATGTGGCAGGAGGACAATGTGAGTATTTAACCTGAGGGAGATGAAGCTGATATGGATCATTCCATAACCATGATAACTGAACATTAGAGGTCATGAATCAGTCTGTTAGTCAGGAGGCAACATTCAGCAATAAATTTAGCAGATTTAACATGTATGAGATAGGAAGCATGCAACCTGTTTTGGGGAAAATATTTTTAAAAATTAGAATTTCGGCACTTGGATTTAAATTCCCGGTTAACATCATCATCGCATTTCTCGAAATTTGATGAGAAACATCTGAATCCCAAGAGATCCATATGTTGGTAAACAACTTCCTGAAATATAGGTCGTTGGATTGTAAGTTGACCTAATGTTCATCATTTGTCCCATTTTCCATTGGTTCTATATCTCCAGAACTATGGCAAATGGAAAAATTCTTGTATTGTTGATCATCAATTTATACACATGAAGATGTGCAGCTGAAGCTTTGTGTAACAGCCTGAGATTTAAGAAATAATGTTTTCATTGGCTTGCTCAATGGTTATTTTACACACGGTTAATGTGGGAAAGTTTATATTTTAGAGTAAGGGCGAAGCCTGTGCCCTAAAAGTGTGTTCTATTGCACTACCCAAATTGATTATCAACAAAGATAATAATGACAAGTTGAAAACATATTTTAAACCTTGACAACCTTTCTCCCCTTTCTTGAAAAAACTCATCCACTGATGCTCCCGTCTCGGTTGGCATGGTGCCAATGTCAGTGGATGAGTTTATGTGGTCTCTCAAATGAAGAGTGATACTGTCAGCTGTGTGGAAATTATGTGGATATTTGTCTATTTGTGTCACTTTGTTAATCGATTTCACAATGGAAACAGTTAAACTTGAGAAAGAAATTTCATCTTGTAATTGAATTGTTTGTTTTATTCATTTGTTACTTGTATGAAAGCAGATATCCCTTTCCTCATCCGACTCGCAATGAACACCTGCACAGGGATTCATAGACGTCCGTTTTTACTACCGTTAAACGGTAGAAAAAAAATGTCAAAAACTGAATATAGACAGCAAAAAACTCAAAAGTGTACGTTTTGGACAAGAAATACTCAATGTTTTTGACGAAAACTCAATACTCGAAATGGTGCAAATTATTTCAGTGATGTGAAAATCGTCGCCGATCCTTCGACAATTTGTCTTCGAACGTTTGGGGATTTCCAGAAACGTACACAAACGGAAGTGGCGGTTTTCACATGTTTTGCTGACGTAATGCGCTAACTAAACCTCAGAGACCTTTGCTCGATTATTTTTTGGGAGCCTCGAATACTCTCTGTAATGGTTCCCGACTGGCGCCGAAGGTATGAGTGAATTCTCCTTCGCTCGGCTGCTGGTGCACAGCTACCTACGTTAAACCCAACAGACGAAAACAGTCTATATGAAGGAATTGAAGGCGAACACGCGGTCAGCAGACGGAATGTACACGAGGGTGAACCTGGGACATTTTGCATATCATTTAGCAGATGAATTTGATTAGGATTCGTTCATAATTAGAATGACAAACAATTTTCCCTAAGACAGAACATCGGGCAAAGTAGAATCAAAGTAGACATTGCGTGTATGATACCCGTCATGAACAACAACAACAACGCGGTCTAGCACTTTACACTGAGAACACGCATTTCTTCAGAAGTCGGTTTATTTGAGGTCTAGATTTTAACTTTAACGGCATTGCATTTCTTGTTTATGTCCGTGACTCTTGATTTTTTGTTGGTAATTTTTATCTTTCACTGTAAAAACCATCATGGTATGAAATGAGAAAATGTGGTACAAATATATCTGGAATTTCCTTATTTTTTAATGTTTTTGCGTATCTCATATAAATCCATAGCCTAGTCTTTATTTAAAGGTTCATTAATAACAATTGTTGATTTACTGCTTGTCAGGGAATGCAGCAGGTGGCCAGATTTTTATTTATTTATTTTTTTTTTTTGCAATGCAATGCAAACAATTCCAATATTTGTTTCATATGCAATACAAAGATACAAATGAAATAAAATTAAGAGTATATACTTACCACTTACCAAACATGTTTAGGTTGAATACTGCTCATCAATGGAGATAATCACTTGCCTGAACTAATTTGTGCTATTATATGTGTGCTAACCACCCTCCTCAGAATAAATGAGGCGATTTCAATTTTTCCCATTGAGAAGTTTACATCTAGTTGTGCAGTAACTAGCACTAGCATGACTAGTGAAAATGGCAACTGGTCACGAAATGCTTGGTTCCGCAAATTTGGATTCTTTAGATTCTCGCAAACTAAGCCACTAAGAATCCAACTGGATTCTCGCAAAATTTTGCGAAATTCTACCCCTGCAGTTCCTTTGTTCTGAAGTTCGACGGCAACCATGCGATGGACGTAAAGTAGAAGTCCGAGTTCAAGACATCATTCTGCTTGACAGCTGCTACATCTTACGTGAAAATCCGCTGATTATGTAAGGATTTTATAGCGTCTCTTGCAAGCGTTATATGATAATTATCTTTGAATGTTTATGATAGTTTGTGATCTCTTACCGCTGTTGGTGTTGCTACAAACACGAGGTCCAAAAAAATGAAATCTATTAAAATAAGTGAGCAAGTTACAATACAGAACATGTGTTTTTTTGTCATTCAGATGACCATTATCCAAATCACATTAGATAGCTCACCTTAGTACTACAGAAACTATTTGTTCATATCTTAATTGGTAGGGTGGTAAAAACATTCAAAAACTCAATATCAACTTGTGGGTGGGCCGTAAAAACTTGGAAAAACTCAATTTGAGCATAAAAAGAACTCAATATTTTATAGTGGGTAGTAAAAATTTGGACTTCTATGAATCCCTGCTGCACTTGATGTGGTGATTTCACATAACTATGCTAAAACATGTGATAAATGCATGGTTAGCTCGATGTTATTGATACAAGTGTTATAGAATTGCTAATTTATGATGGCAGGGCTGACCTGTTGACCAGATACGAGAAGCTAAAGCTGTGTATATATTCCTTGTATATCTGGTTCAATCCCACTTGATTAATCAAAGTTCCCTATTAGAAATTCTTGTTAATACTTAAATGTGGGACGGTATTGTATCCCGACTTAAATTTAGTAAAACCTGAAAGCATGTCATTGGAAAAATGTATGCGATCCGAAAATTTTGGATGAAGCTGATATTATATTATTATATGAAATGATCATGATGATGAGGATAGCAATATTTGGTCAATTATGTGTTTTAAGAAAAATTAGCTAATTATGATTTCATCTGCATTAAAAATACTGGACTATGAAATTTCACATGTGAGATCATACAGACTGAATATAATTAATTTCAAGCTTCACAGGCATTATTTTGAAATAAATAACGAGTGAGGGAGGCTTTTTTTTGCTCTTTATTTCGCATGAACCAAATATATCCATGCAGTAGTATGATATAATTTAATGCAACCAACTGAACACTATTCTTTGAGTTGCTTAAGAATCGGCATTCAACAATACTATATCCTGCAAATAAAACAAGACATTAAACAACTCTTTTACCTGTCGACTCAATGATCAAGAAAACAATTTTAGGCAAATTTTGAGAAAAAAATGTGTAAAAATAGGGAAAACAAATTTTTGCGTGTACATAATCATTTACATTTTTTTTTTTTTTTTTTGCTGTGAGCTACACAGCACTGAAAAAATGATGCGACAGTGCCTGTGGGTCTAAAAAATCATTTTATTCAGCCTTAGACATGTTAATGGTTACCATGGTTACTGTAACATATTTCTATTATTTTGTTATTTCTTGCAGCATTCTTTGTGGCCATGTTAAACTCCTTCATACATGTTCTCATGTACACATATTACGGGTTTGCGGCTATAGGCCCGCACATGCAAAAGTACCTGTGGTGGAAACGATACCTGACAAAACTACAACTGGTGAGTACCAAATCAGTAACTGGTATTGTGAAGTACCTAAATTGTAATCACTCTAATAATTCAATCCCCCTATCAAAATCCAATCACTCCCTGGCCCAAATTTGGGTACAAAATTCAATTGGCTGTTCTAATATATTTTATCACCCTCTAAAATCATTGAAATAATGAAGGAATGATTTTAATTTTTATAACCATTTTGTTGAATACAATTTGATCGCCCCCATTTTTCATGGTGGAAAATTTCACTTCCTGTGATTGAATTATTAGATGGATTACCGTCCTCATTATGACAGCTGATACAGGTAAGTGGCATATAGCACATTAATTATGACAATTGGCAAGTAACTACATGTACATGTACTCATTATGACAACTGGTAAGAACCAGCTATAGCAATGGGTATTATACCATGCAGCTAATCACATGCATTGAAAACTCTGGTATGTTTAAGTATCATGCAGCTCATTATGAAAATGGGCAAACGGTAGCTCATTATGAAAACTCGTATTAAAGCATCAGATGTACAAATTTGTATCGGATAAAAAAAAAAAAATCCTCCGCCAAAAGAAAATTGCCTGGATCAGAACATGTCATGTGTTTGTTATTTGGACAACATACAGTGCAGGGCAAAGGTAAATTAATCTTCAACATGACTAGAGAAAAACCAAAATGTGAGTGAATACATGTGATCACGACTGAAGAAAAACACTCTCGCGACTACTATACATGTGTGAAATATAATATGCGCAGGCCGCAATGTTTACCAAATGCATCAGAGGGCATATACATGCCTACATAGTATTGCCATTTCCATGCGAGGGAATCACGTATCATATGTAAGTTATTTCTGCCCCGTAGTTTACAGTCCATTAACATAAAACATACATTCTATATTAAAGCGTGTACTGTTCAATGACCATGATCATATGATCAATGGATGTGTCATGAGTATGGCTTTCACCATCTCCCACAATGCACTGCGGGATGAATTTGTGACTCGATAACATGAAAATAGATAGGCTGTGATGAAAACTGTCAAGAAAAATCAGGTAAAGCTAAGTTCAAGAACTTCAATATTTCATTCAGCGGCACGACAGACCGCCCTGGTCAATAAGATATGCTGTACTTGGAGATACAGTTGATATTTCTTTTGTTACACCAGCAGACATCATTATGTGAAGGTTACAGTCCTTTGTTGACGCCATCATGCTGTCATCAATTCGATTGTTGCAAAATTTCACAATACGACGTTACAGTGTGAATGTACAATGTATCAGAATGTTGTGTTCAACTTTCCACCCTGAAGTGATGCATTATCCACAGTTATACTCTTGTTATTAGGGTGACTAAATTTGGACCAGCTTAGATTTTCAGCGTTATAAAAGGGTTGAAATGATTTACTAATTTGATTGACACCATTGCACCCACCGTATATCTGAATAGGCGCTATAGCAAGGCATCGTATAATGAGGCTAGACTAATACATGTATGCCTTATTCATGTTATTTGTATAATTTGAAACTTTCTGCTACATGTATGTAGACATGGGTTTTTACAGGTATATCTGTAACGAATTACTACGAACACTACCATCCTTGTCAAATTACATCTGAAAAAGATTTATTTGTTGTTTTCATTTCAGATTCAGTTTGTAGCCTTTGTCGTTCATACTGCCACCAACCTGCTGTCTGAGAACTGTGACTACCCTAAAGGGTATAGTATAGCAGCCGGGTTTTATGCAATAACCCTCATTGTGTTGTTTGGTAACTTTTACTACCAAGCCTACGTGCCAAAAGAAAAATCTGTAGCCAAAAAACAATAACAGTAATTTGAATATTGCAACAACTAACTTCTTGTGACTCAGAGCTTGTGATAACTTTAAGGGGCAATGTGATCATGTGAATCGATGTTTGAAGCCTTCACCTTCAGAAAGTTTTAAATATCTTGAAAGAAGCGGCCATAGTGAGCGGAAACTTTTTAATTTACATATGTTGATGCAATAGTATGAAAAACTAATGAGTATCTGGATAAAATTCTGTTTAAAATTTTAAGTTTTAACTCAAAATGTTAGTACACAAGATTTGACTTGCAAAAATAGATCTCCAAAATGTTGTCAATAACATTTTAGTACTGCAGTGAAACCTGTGAATACCGACACCTTGATAAACTGACCAACCTCTAAATACTAACATTATCTATGGTCCCAATACTTAAATTTAAAGTATTTTGAACCTTGATAAACCAGAACCCTGTCACGACAACACTATAATCTGGTCCCAGGCATGTCTTGATCTGTATACACAGGTTTCACCGTACCGAGTATGTTCTGCTTTTATTGCCAAAATGTCCCGAGACTGGACAAAAAGTTATTACCCAATGTCTATGGGGACATGGAATATATATAGTTGATAAATTTTACAATATTGTTTCACATAATTTTCATATCTTGAAAATTATTTCAAACAGGATTATTATGCCCCCCCCCCCCTCTAATTAGAGGGGGGGCATATAGCGATCGCTTTGTCCGTCCGTCCGTCTGTTCGTCCGAGTTTCTTGTCAGTTAATATTTGATGGACAGGATTGAAACTTGCATGGAATGTGGCCAGTACCTCGTAGTTGTTCAGCGTAGAGGTTTTTCCGAGTTCCGGTATAATTTTCAAGAGTTATGGCCCTTTTTCTGAAATCTCTGTGAATGGGACTTGTCCGGGCTGGATCTTGGTTAATATTGTATGGACTGGATCTTGGTTAATATTGTATGGACAAGTATGAAATTTGCATGATATGTGATCAGTGCCCCACAGTTGTGCAGCGTAAAGTGTCTCCCCGTTTCGCTTATATTTTCAAGAGTTATGGCCCTTTGTTCCTGAAATCTTCGTGAATTGGGACTTGTCCGGGCTGGATCTCGGTTAATATTGTAGGGACAATTATGAAATTTGCAGCATATGTGGTCAGTGCCCTGTAGTTGTGCAGCATGAAGTTTCTTCACGTTTCGCATATATTTTCAAGAGTTATGGCCCTTTTTTTCTTCAAATCTTTGTGAATTGGGACTTGTCCGGGCTGGATCTCGGTTAATATTGTATGGACAATTATGAAATTTTCAGGATATGTGGTCAGTGCCCTGTAGTTGTGCAGTGTGAAGTCCCTCCGCCTTTCGAATATATTTTCAAGAGTTATGGCCCTTTTTTTCTTCAAATCTTTGTGAATTGGGACTTGTCCGGGCTGAATCTCGGTTAATATTGCATGGACAAGTATGAAATTTGCATGACATGTGGTCAATGCCCCATAGTTGTGCAGCATGAAGTTTCTCTGCTTTCGGTTATATTTTCAAGAGTTATGATCCATTGTTTATCAAACCTAAGTGAATGGGATATATTTATTTGTCCAGGCTGCAGTCCATAACTGATTTGGACCGGGAAAATGGCTATATATATGTCATTCTACATTCCAAAGCAGACCACATAGGTCCTGAAGTATGAAATTGCCCCAAAAGGAGTTAATTGGGTGCAAAATTAAAAGTTTATTGACCGCTTCATAATTTCACCACAATATAATCCCAAGGAATGTAGGTCTCATTTTCGGATTTAACGAAAGCCCTGGCGACCATCTTGCATCAAAACATTATCACGTGTTGGTCGATACTTTGAATATGTACATGTATTATGAGAGGCATGCCAAAAAAATTGACTGAAATAGAATTTTCATAATCATGAAGGCCTCCACCGACCAATACAGAACAGAACAATGGCGGGGCAGTGTCGGATTAAAGCGGAAGGGGGGCATACAATGAGCAATCTCTGATTGCTTCCTTCCTGTGTTATTATATCCCTTTATATTTTACTGAAAAACTTGAAGACTTTTTGTGCATTTCTTTCGTCAAAGTGATATCTTGTGGACCAAACATTGACAATGTTCAGTAAAGAGTTTGAATGTCTTTTTTTCAATTTTTTTTTCTTTTTCTTACCGGTAAAAGCAAAACTATTTATGAAGACACAGTCCAAGTAACACACTAGGTACAAGAATGCAGTTTAAGCTCAATATGTTCATTTTAAGATATTCAAAAGTTTTCCAGATTGATGACAAGAATGTTAGAACAACAACATGCTACTGGTCATGCCCCTTATGTTCTTTTTGTGTTAAAGCCTTGATCTGTTTGGGGAAGCAAGTTGTCATTCATCCAGACATTATACTGTTAATAAATAACAGGAAACTGGTCTCTGGAGATAAGGAATTTAGATGCTGATATTGCAGTGTTAACCTGATGATGCCTTTGACTACTTGAGCTGCTAAAGTAAGCAGGTTAGGGCGAGCCCGCTCTCTAAAATGGAGGTAGAAAGGGTCGTTTTTGCTCAATAACTTTTGACTCCTAACTAACCAATGCTTCAGAACTTCAGGTGCATTAATTTATTTTTTGTTCCATGTCGTAAAATTAATTTGCCATTTGAAGAAACAGTTTATTTTTTTTTCAACAGTGCGGCAGAAGTTTGTCCTATTATTATGCAAATTAGACAGATGACAATTTATGTTTTTACTACCATTCGATGCGGATATATATGTCTGTGCGCCTCGAGAGGATTTTGCTGAATTCATTATATTGAGCAAAAACGACCTTTTTTACCTCCATTTTAGAGAGCGGGATTGCTCTAACCTGGTAAGTGAAAGGGATTATATGCCGATGATCTGTTGATTATGATTATAGGCTACACAGATTTATTTCCTAACTTTTTGGGCAATTTTTCACTATATGACATGTATGAGGGCAGTCGGTGTTTTTTTCTAATACTATTTCATTATTCTGGAAATATTGAAAATTGTAACATTTTTCCTATCATGTGTTGGAGATTATATACATGTATGATAAACATAATATTGGATCTAATATTATCGAAAAGATTTATCTATTATTCTGTTTAGGGATTTGCTTTGTATACCAACAGCATGAACAAAGTGGCATCAAATTAAGTTGCTAAGATGCTAAAGATTGATTTATGTAGCCTTGTTTGAATAGAAGTATACTGTACAGGTTAGGTTATCTATGTTTCTTTGAAAGAAAAATACTTTCTATCACTAATATTTTCTCAGAGATTCCTTAATTTTTTCTCGATGTTTTTTAGTTTTTGACCATTTCTTTCTTTTTAATTTATTTTATTTTTATTTTCTAATTTACAACCCTTCATCAATTTGTGTATACCATCCTGTGAGATTCTTGGAACATTGGGTTTTGTCAAAACTTCTTGTATTTTACTTGTGAAACATACTAATTTTGGGGGCTGGAAATGCATTTTGTTTTTCTAATTAATTTTTTTATTATTGATTATTGGCAAAACAGGAATTCCATGAATCCTAAATTTTATTTTGAAGTCTGTATGGAGTGAGGAATGTGATTAGAAGTTTGTCCATGCTCTTACGTCCTTACCAGACAGCCCCCCCGCATGCTCACCAACCAAACTTTCTTTTTATCTCAGGAATGGCACAAACTTGAGAGTTGAAACTCTGTGACTTAATAAATTATCATATCCGAGTTAAACTCAACTCACCTTGAGTTTATTTGCTTACCCATCCAAACAGAGGATCATGGGTAATTCAAAACGGCGACCATGAGGGTGTATTGAATGTTACGATTTCTTGCGCTGTCAAACTTACCTTCACATACCTTATTGCTATCGTGTTCTTACGCGATTGCCTTATTGTAATACATTACCACAGAAACAAAATAGTCCCTGTGCTCCCCAGTGCCCATGCGCGAGTACCCAGAATCCAATCTGTCCGACCACGTCACTTCCTTCTTTCCTCTACAAGTCGTAGTGGAAATACGTGTTCTCAAATTCGTCTGAAAAATCTTGGATCTACTTTTGAGTTTACCACGCATTACCTCGGAATTTACCTTGGATATTACCTCGGATTCTACCTGGGATTAATACCTTGGATTTTACTGTGATTCTGTAATTCTTGGATTACCTACCGGGCCTGGAAATCTCACCCG
Organism: Hanleya hanleyi; assembly: GCA_036873755.1. Classification (NCBI taxonomy): domain Eukaryota; kingdom Metazoa; phylum Mollusca; class Polyplacophora; order Lepidopleurida; family Hanleyidae; genus Hanleya; species Hanleya hanleyi. Next base: position 87,706 of record JAVTVY010035801.1, on the reverse strand, counting down.
TCGGGAAGTATTCAAATCATCTCTGCTTCTTATAACAACTTACTGGTGACGATTACGCAACTATTGAGAGTATTCTGTTTTCACACTTACTATCGTACATGTCGTAAGTTGTGAAGACATATGTTCATCAACTACGGCGTTCTACATATTGGTTTCGACCGTTCAAATGCCTGCGTTGATGTCAACGGAACGGTTGTTGTTTTATGGATTTGGCCACTCCATTGTTTCAACCGTTTCTGATTTGGCGAATTTTCACCGCTGTATCGCGCTCTACAGTTTCGAGAAAGCAGGTGATTTATTCCCATATCTAGCTGCCTGAAGTTCTGCCTATCTTCATAGTGCATTCCTTCCTGTCTACGACATCTATCAACTATCAACGTTTTGGTACCTGGTCGTATGACTTTGCAGCTGGGCAGTATGACGTCAATTCCGGTTTTCACTCTGGATTGTAACTCATTCTGCAGTGTCACAGCCTCACCCGGGCCCTCCAGTCAGCTTTACAATTGTCTTTGGGTCTTAACGAGGGTTTGCGCATGCGCATTCCTTTACCGTCCATCAGTATCCGGTTCCTCGTTGATCCATATGACTTATGTAGACCGTGACAATTGGGTGTTGCTGTTACGTCATGAATGGAGCATCATCTCCAGGTATGACTTATTGTCAGAATTTGGTTCAAATTCGTTTGAACCCAACATTTTGAGTTTGCTTCGTTCAACTATTTGTACGTCACATCTATTCCCAAAAAATTCTGACAATGCTTGCCGAGCTTGGTCATCTTAACGAAACAAGGAGAGATCGTAGTTTCCTAGAATACGTGATCTTCTGCAGTTTCTTCCCTGGGATCCTGATCGATCCGCTGGGTATTCCACTCCGACTGTGTCTTTAGAGGTAGTGAACGTGTTCACTAAAGAAATCCTCTTAAGGAGACCTGTTTCGACTCGTCTTCTTCCGCACACAGCTCATCATGGGATTGTGATTACTCTGGTCAGTTACACCAGAACATGTTATCTGGCTCAACTTGACACGGATTGGTTTCATTGGAACCGTTTCTGTTAAAATCACATTCCCTCGTCTTCTCTACTTCCGGTGGAGAATGTGGAATTGATGACAGACTTCTCGGCGATGATGACGTAGTCGCTTGCCGCGACCTAGGGACTTCATCTCCGATGTTACGTAACCGGAAGAAACTACGATTTACCTATTCTTCTTGAGGTTACATCCCTATTGCGGCTAAACTACTCCTGGCCGGCGAGTGTCTAGGGTGGTGTATGAGACTGCGTCGCCTCGTCATCGTTTCCTAATTCAGTTTGCAGCGGAATAGTTCCAGCAACATGAACGGTTTTGTAGGCAAGCTTTAATGGATACTCTTTCAGTTTCCATGATACTTGTCACATACCGAGCTACCCCGGACTTATTCAGTTTCTGTATTACCTGTAGTGTAAGCACAGAATCTATTTTTCTCTTCTGTCTTTCCTCTTCTGAAGTGGATGACAATATGGAAGAGCCTTCGTTCCGACAGTAGTGTTGCTGTTCTTTTCTTCCGACACTGAGGTATCATTGCGGTGGCGTTGAAGTGTTCGTCCCAGTACGCACCTAAATCCTTTTTGGAGGTCAGATCTCACCTGTACTGCTCTACTTTGCACGGAGAACATTTTGACCGGTGTTTCTTCCTCCGTCTCAGCCATTCTTCTAAGACGGCGTCGAGGATGGCTGGAGAACATATTTGGTTCGAGAATTGACATTCGTCTCGTTACAGCGGAAGTCAACAAATTCTCAATAACCAACGCTTGTGTTGTGTCAGACATTATCATAGCTTTTGACCTTCATAAACAAGCACAGGGAACAGTGATTTGTTCCCCTGTGGGTCCTGTTTTTAGGGATCGTCGCTACGAGTTTGTCACGTTTCCGGTATGTCGAACTCTCTATCAGGTTCTTATGACCGGGTGACAGCTACTCATAGACTGCCAGGTCGAATGCTTCAATTATGAGAAATTTCAGCGACTTTATGATTCCGGTTTATATTTCTCATACTACGATCCCAGCGGTCATGGCAGCGTCTTGCGTACGTTTATGGCGTAACCTTGCTGGAGGACACATTCTTCGGTCGCTGCTACTCTGTTGACAACTATTTCAGCGACCGGCTTCCGATCAGTGGCATCAGTACATTTTATCTGACCCAGTTCCGGTTTTCCCCATCAGCCAGCTTTTCTTCTAGAAAACGATTTGGCTTGTCTTCAGAGCATCTTCATGTAATACGTCTTCCAGAACAAGAAGTCCTTCCATCTCGGGTGTTTTCATCGAGGACGCTATATTAGTAGCTCCTCTCTTCACCTTACATCCGATTTAAACATATCGGTTAGGAACGGGGGTCTTGTTCAGCGAGCGATGTATGTGTAATGATATGTGATATCTCGGGTTGTTCAGGTGTCAGCCCATCGTTCCACGTAAATCTTTCTTCCACTCCCTGGAGAAGGATGGATGGATGGAGTCGTTTGTTCACTCCGTCGCTTTCCGATGGGTACCGAGATTCACTTCACTTGCAGTTCCGGAGCTGGTTTGGGCGCTGTATCGTTTTCAGGAGTGTCTTTCAGCCTACATGTATGACATCAAATAATAACCTACTGTGATCATAGATGACGATGTTTTTATATTCCTGCAGTCTGGTAGCTTGTTACCGCGGGAGTTCGGCAGATACTTCATGTGAGAAACTATTGTCTAAGTCTTAGTGCAGCTGATGGGCTCTAAAACCTAGTCATATTTATCCCCCAGACTTAGCTAGTTTATGCATTGTCGTGTGATACATGGAGTATGAACCGGATTTCGTCATCCCGGCATATCTACGGGTTCTACACTTACGGGATTTGTCATTAGTATCAGTCACCTTATGACTTACTTTCCGGAGTCCGTCAACCCGGCTCTGTCAAACAGTTTATAAATTGTAATGATGGCAGAGTTATGGGCCCTGATAAGAACTCTCACGTGCAGACACATGTTTTGTTCTGGACCGGCGTCAATGGTTTCTTTCGGTCCCTCTTCTAAAAGCAGGAAAGATAAAATATGTTCTTCCTAGCTTTCCAAAACTTCTCGTTTGGCGTACACGGACGTACCTGCGGTTTGGATTCATCAGATCAGGGCTGTACTGACATCCTGATTTCTATGATCTGACATTTCCGTGGACGACATTTGACATGTTGAGGGCCATAATCTGGAGGTTTGCGATACGTCTGTCTGTCATCACCTCCGGAATTGGACGCTGTTGAGACGGGATTTCTACACTCTGGGACCATGGGTGGTGCCCAGGCCGTTGATAACCCGTCGACCTGTATGCACTAGACCTAGTGAGTTTACCAATTTTAAAATTTGGTAAGTGTTTGCTCTCCCCAATTTTCAAAAAAAAGGGGGGGCAGGCAGGAGGTTTCGGTCTAGTGCCTGTCAGCCTGTTCACAGGGCCCTCTTATCGGGGCCGGGTGATGGATCGATAGCCATAATATACTCATCTTACATGCGTTTATGGCGCTCGATTACCTTGCTGACTCCTGTTTTCCCCTTCGCCTATGCTTGAGATTCCTTTCTGTTTTTCGACCACTATTCCCTCCGTCCTGCTATGATATTCTAGCAATAAGGTATGTGAAGGTAAGTTTTACAGCGCAAGAAATATGAAAAATTTGAAAATCAATTTTCCTATTTCTAAGCTTAAACTTACCTTCACATACCGTGATGGCCCTCCCAGCCTCCCCGCTGATGGGTTATTCACACTGCGATTGAATAGGAAAGAAGGAAGTGACGTGGTCGGACAGATTGGATTCTGGGTACTCGCGCATGGGCACTGGGGAGCACAGGGACTATTTTGTTTCTGTGGTAATGTATTACAATAAGGCAATCGCGTAAGAACACGGTAGCAATAAGGTATGTGAAGGTAAGTTTAAGCTTAGAATAGAAATAGGAAAATTGATTTTTCATTTTTCTCCGTTTTTGTTCAGAACTTTTGTCTTTTTATGCATGAGTGCTCAAAAGTATTTTATTTCACATCACATTTGCTAATTTATTATTTATTTTCGAGGAAAAAAATTGCATAAATGAAAAATCTGACCAAAACAATCTTTTTTATATGCCAGCCCAAAAGGAGGACGTATTATATGTGATGTCCATTTCTGTTCCTTCGTGTCTGGTCTTCCGTGAGTTTTATATCTACAGTTCCAGTTTTCGATGAGTGGATACCCTGGATGTGTCACATAACAAACTGAAGGTCAAGGTCGAAGGTCGCTGACCTAAATCAGCAAATCACACTGAAGATTCTTGAACATGTTGAACAATGGGGAATCAATTACTGAGATCCCTGACAAATTGTGAAGGCCATTGAACAGGTATTGATATCCATGATGCTTGAACTGGATTGTAGAACAATTTTCTTTTTTAACAATTATGGAGTCCGAGATCCGTGAACAATTATGGAAATCCTTGAATATAAGGTCCTTGACCAAGATATTCCAGCTAATCCTTGTATTATTTATCATGTTTATGTATAAACAGTCTGTATATTATTGTTTTATTGTGAAGTCCCTTGCATTTATCTGACCAGAATAAATGTTATTATTGATTTGTTGTAACCATCTTCACATTTATGATTATTTACAACACAAGTATACTCTTTATCTTTATTATTTGTCTTTGTTTCAAGGAAACTCGTTGCACATATATTAAAGTTACTGCACAGTTGTTTGTATATGATATATTACATGTATATGGATAGCTTTGGTATCTCAGTTTACTAAAACCCCATGATATCTACGATAATCAAGCAGGACTAATAACCGAGAACAAATAATTGTGGTCATTTATTGTAAAGATTCTTGTTCAGTTGCATGATTTACTGCATAGGATAACCGTAATTTTCTCGTGTTGATTCATTATAACAGACAATGACAGATAAGAAATATGTTGCATATTTATCTGAACCGAATAATTGAAACCTACATGTGTAGTGTTACATTATTTTTATGTACTTGTACATGTATCTCCGTGTTTGTTTACAGAACATTTCATGTACATGTAGTTGAATGTTTCTTCATTATTCTTCAGTATAATAATGTTCATTCCACAGTAGCAGATCACTTTTTTACCCCTCGGCCATTTTGGCCTCGGGGTATTGTCGTCGCCATGTATGTACGTCTTTTACCACATTTTAGACAAAACTGCTTGAGACACAACCATCAAATTTTCAACACTTATTTTCTAATGCTAAATCAGACACCTATCGGAAGTGGCTCCCCTCGGCCCATATTTTACAGAGTTATGCCCCTTTACAGATACATACATTTTTATTTCTGTCCTAAATGCTTGAATGAAACCAACTATATCTGAAGAACTGTGTTGATACAGCTACTATATTTTGGAAATTTATTTATATTGTTGCATTCCAGAAGCCAATTAAGAATTACTCACCTCGGCCCTTATTTCACAGAGTTATGCCTCTTTTGGGGGGCAGTTATCTCTGATTTTGTGATATATGCTTGAATGTAAGCAGTTATATACTGTGTTTGGTACATTGTCTCGGCCCTTATTTCATGGAGTTATGCCCCTTTTCGGGTGTACTAATCTTGGATATGTTTGAATGTAACCAGTTATATCTGAAGAACTGTGCTCACGACAGCTACCAAATTTTGGAAACTTATTTATCTACTTGTATTGTACAAGCCTACAAATGTTATTCGTCTCAGCCCTTATTTTACAGAGTTATGACCCTTTTTTGTATATTTTCTAGATATGATTTTGTGATACTGGTACCTATTCTTGAATGTAGCTGTTATATCTGTAGAATTGATGATATTCTCTAAAAAGAACAATTCTGGATAATTAGTATAGTCATTGCGCATTCTCAGCATATTTCTCAATTGCTTGGGGAAAGCTGAGGGGTTTTGTGAGATTTTTACATAAAGTGTAAAAGCTCTGGTTCTCTTGGGAGATTACATGCCCAGTTGGTCAAATTGTTTTGAAAAGGGGTCGTCTCCGCTAATTCAAATGTTGAAATCTTTTAGTGGGTAATATGTAAGTTCATAAGAAATACTAATTTCCTAACAAATCGTCAGCAACTCACGTCTCCATACTACATTGAACTAAAATCTTCAATTTAAACTTGCCACCACATGTCGCTTGGTAGTCTATAACTGACGAGAGTGTTATGGAGAACAGAGAAAGAAAATCTCGATTTTATTTTTAGTCAAAGAAATAAACATTTCATGGGAATCCCTAAGAAGTGTTCAATTATGGACAAAATATTCAATAATCAAGTGATCCACTACTGTCGATGATCCATTTCTGTCGCAGTAATGATAATAATTATATGGGGAGTATATTCATCTGTATGTATACAAGTAATATGTTTGCCAAGTTATGATGTGGCACCATAGTGACAACACCCATGTGTGTCGCAGTACCATCACTGTGGATCAGTTTGGCATACATGAATAAGTATAGGGTATATATCAGCAAGACCAGGATCATACTTAAATGTGAAATGCAAAGGTTTGTTGAATGGATGATACAAGATGAATTGGTTTGACAAAGCAATCAAGCCTCACGAATAAGGTTAGGTGCGACGTTTAACTTCGAACAACCAACCAATCAAGCCTCATGTTTCAATTGGAAGAGAATGACAGTTGTAATAAATATTAAAATGCCTTCGAATTTCACCTTTAATTAATATAAAACCACCAGCCTCGGCTGCATTTGGATGTTGTATATGTTCGGTCTACTATTTAAGGGAGTTTTATTAATATTAATGTATTGTTAATTGCATCATATTTATGCATTATAACACTGAATTTGCATATATTCACTTTTATTGCATTGTATGGCCTTACTTGTGAAATCCTCATGTACATGTACATGCACTTGCGAATGCATACACTTCATTTGCTATCCGATCAAATGGTTAAAATATTAATGTTATGCCATGGGATTTAGAGACGTGAGCAGTCAACCATTTCATTTGATGATTGGGGTGATGCTAAATCATCACGGAGCCCATCCTCATGAGCCAGCATATCGATCGATCCGTTAGGATCGATACACTGGCTATGTTAGTTAACCATACGAGTTCTGGATATAAATAGATCAAGGAGTTTCCTCTATATCAACCCAATCAGTGAACGCGCTAAGCTAGTTGATTAGGCCAATCAGCTGCAAGTATGAGATGGGGCAGGCTTGAAATTCATCGGGGTCCAAACTGCTTTGATGTCAAGCTGAAATCGACATCGGAAGTGAAAGCAAAAGCTGCAGGCTTGGGATACTGACATGTATGCTAATTCATAACAAGCGCGGGGGATGAAATGTACAAGATTGTATAATAGAGGGGCCGGTCTGTTCTAGAACTCATTTGAATCACCAAAACTGTCCAGGTAAACCCTATGCGAGGATTTAGGATTTGCCTGGACTTGTGAAGATGCATAGAACCAGAACCGGATTTGATACGAAAAAAAGTCGGGCCAGATATTTTTGAAGATATTTCTTGTTTGTGGTTAGGCTCATTGCCTTATGATTTATTAATTATTGGTCTTGTGACATTGCCTTGCACTGCAAAATTCTAAACTTTTGCATAAAAATGTGACGTGTTTGGCATAACACGTGACTCGCAGGTCGACCTATTTTGTTGCGTTGTTATCATGATCATCAGAGAATTCTAGATGGTCATTGCTTTGTTGTGGCCTTCATATATCATGCCTTATGTACACAACTACACCAATTTGTTGTAATGGCATTTACAATACTGTTCAATCTTTTGCACATCCGTGCACTCAACATGATTCACTTGTCATGCTTGTACGGTAATTCCTCTTAGTAAATTGATTACCCTATCGGAAATCGATCACCCATGAATTTTGGAGGAAAATACGATCGGAAGTTGTAATAATTCAGTCAATCGAAAACTGGGCACTTGATGATTCAAACTTCATCGTTCATTGTCTCCGACTTACGCAAATGACAGTTTTTCACTTGATTGCAATAAATGCTCGTTTTAATACCTCAAATATCACTTCCGGTGATTGAGTTATTAGGGGAATTCCGTATAATCACTTTCAGGATTATGTCACACTTTGGTCCATTATTTGTTGATAAATACTGGTACACAAGTTTCACTCCACATAATTTACATGCCTTTTACATTAATGTACTGATTAGTTCAGTCCTAATTAAATCAGTTGAGCCAGTCTTTCCGTTAATGTTTTTTTCAGAAATGCTCTTTTTTTGTACTTGTAAATAATTTGAGTTTGTTTTGGTTTAATAATTGGACTATGTTATATACATGTATCTAAAATATATTTTTACACAGTACCAATAACTGTTGAGTCTGTCACTTTACTAATCAGTTTACATTATGCCATGTTTGTACTATTATCACATGTATCAAGTCATTTAACCACTACTGTACTTACGCAATTGTGTACCACCGTTGTACTTAATTATTCCACCATTGTATTTAATTATGCCACCATTGTTCCTAATTATACATGTTTTAGCCACCATTGTACTAAGTTATCTGAACAGAGAACTTCTTCCCACCACCTGTGTACATGTACTTTAGTCGTTTCAACAAGACTTTTTCATACATATTAATTACCACCATGCACCATCATAGTTATATGTAATTCCACTGTTTTTAGTCACCATGTGTTTACACCATGACTAGTGTACATCATCAGTATTGTACTGATTTACAATACCTTTTTATACGTCATTACACCATCAGTTCACCTCTTTTGTACTGCACTATATCGCCTTGAAGTTTGTACTCTTACATGTCTTAAGACATCACCGTTATACTCAGTTATTCCATTATTGTTCCTGATTACATCATTTGATTTGGTTACGATGCCAAGTACTCAGTTTACTCTCATTATTCTACTCGCGGTTGTACTCCGTTGCACCACTATTACCCTACCTTCGTATCAAGTATCACCATCATTGTTGTACTCAGTTACTCCCCTGTTGTACCATACTCAAATGCTCAACAACTGTACTCAATTATAACACTATTATACTAAAGTTACTCTCTCATTGTACACAGTTACTACACTGTTGTAGTATACTCATTGACAATTGCTCCACGATTGTACTCAATTACAACACTATTATACTAAGTTACTCATTGTTCTCAGTTCCTTCCATATGTTGTACCATACTAAATTGCTCCACAACTGTACTCGGTTATAACACTATTATACGGTACTAAGTTACTCTCTCAATCTCAATACTTCCCTGTTGTACCATACTCAATTGCTTCACGACTATACTCCATTACAACACTATTATAATAAGTTACACTCTCATTGTACACAGTTACTCCCCTGTTGTACCATACTCAACTGCTCCACGATTGTACTCAATTACAACACTAAGTTACTCTCTAATTATACTCAGTTATTACACTGATGAACTCAGGTATTCCCCCATTACATCTCTGTTGTATGGTACTCAGATATACACTTGTCCCTCATAACACTGAAGTTGGGAGGCAAAATATTGACTGCACTATAGTTGGGTTGCACTAAAATGAGTCTTCATAAAAACAGCATACCTATTATACAGCTATATACTGTGGGAAATATCCGTGGCAGCACTATACTTAAATCCACCTTACAATGAACAGTGTTATAGTGAGGGGCAAGTTTACTACCATTGTATTCTGTTACACTCCCTGTCATGCCTGTGTCAGAACATGGACTTTGTCATTTTATCAATACAACACCTGTGTCAGTTAATCTACTTACATGTATGTATAAGTTAGTGACATTCATTTGTTAATTTTTTACCAGTGAAATTCATAAAGGTTTCTAGTAATATTAATATGATCAGTGTTTTTTTCTGAGTTCTTTATTCATTATGTTACTGAACCGTTATGAACACTTAAACATACTGAGTTTTGGAGAAAAGTTAAATTGAGTTTTGCCTAAATTGATTTAGTTTTCTGATTTTTGTAGACAATGTGTGCAACAGCGGGAATGATTTTTTTTTTTAATTTCTTCTAATGTATTTGTGTACACCAACTTTTTGAAAATAACACAACAATTTAGTTTTGTGAATGTATTTGCAATATTTTAGAATTGAATGGTTTTGGGCTACGAAAATCACTGTATGGTACTCGGGTAATGTAATCTTAGCAGTAAAGAACAGAACAGATGTAACTGCCATACTAATGTGCAATATCACAATATTACCTTTGTTTAATTGTATGGGTTGGACCGAACCCCGGTGGATATCGGGTATTTTATTGTGTTCTATGTATCCAATATAGGCATGCATACATGTTTTATTTATATTTTGAGAATTAACACGTTATGGTATACCACTGATTTTGTTTTACACAGAATAAATAAATGATCACACCTGTGAGAAGTGATTTGGCTGTTATTATCCCCCGCCGGACCCCGGTCGGGGGATATAGAATCGCTGTTTGTCATGTTTGTGTGTATGTCATGTATATGTGTGTGTGATGCATCTCATTTTCCCATTGAAAACTAGTGATTCAGTTTGCTCCGAATGTTAACTGAAGGTATAATTGGGGAATAGCTGTTTTGCTATTGATTTTGAGGTCAAAGTCACTTATGCTAGAAAATCTGAAAAAAGGGAAATCTCCAGTTCCAGTTGATCAATTGGTACCAGACATTGGGTATGTAGTGCCGATGGGGCAAAGAAGACAATTATTTTATGTTTAGGGCAAAAGGCCAAAAGTCAAGTTCACTCAAGGCAGAAAATCTGTAAAAAATGGAAAATCTCCTGTTCCATGTCCAGAATTGGTTCAAAACTTGATACCTACCTTGCATTTTGGCAGAGAATAACCCTATTTACTTTGAGGTTAAAAGGTCAAAGGTCAAGGTAACCTACGCCAGAAAATGTGAAAAATTGTGAACTCCAGTTCAGAGATGTGGATTTTGATCAATTTCCAAGTACCCCAAACCCCAAAGTAATTGATTTTGATTTGACCAACTTTGGCCAAGAGTTCTTGTCATCGGCGGCGTCTGTCTGTTCATCCCTCTGTCCATGGTCAATATATCTTGTATTGAAGGACTGTAACCAGGCTCTCCAAATTCATACAACCATTCCACTTGCAATAGGTGATTGCATGGTCAGAAGCCTATGGATAATGACTGACCTTAAAGGTTATACAAAATGGTCTCAAAATCTTCTACTTTTTTGTGCTAAATTGTTGTAGAGGTGATTATATAGACTTGTTTTACATTTTTGTATGTTTTCAAACTGCCCAAGGTTGGAAATAGCAGCAGTAAAGTGCGACAATTTCACGCCCCTTTCAAAACGGCGAAATCTGTGATCGCTTGACCTGTGACGTCGCAACCTGATTACGATCTCGCTCAAATGCATGTAGTGACGTAAAAATGTCAGTGACATCACGCTAGAACTCCCACAGTTGGGTGAATATCTTTCGCAACAACGCCCAACGTAGCTATGACGTTTACGGCGCAATCGTAATCAGGTTGTGACGTCGTGCACCAGAGGTCATGGCTCCAATATGTTTTCTCCCACATGTGTGCTATTCGTGTCCTAAAACCCACTTCGACAACATTATTCAAGAAAAAAATACTAATTTGTTGTTTGGAACACTACTGGGTATGTGTTAATGCAAAGTAGTATAGAGTCATTTGGTATAACCTTTAACCGGATTTAAAAGGTCAAATTCTAGTTTTTGCCCCAATCTTTGGTTGATTATAGTTAGATCATCCAAATTTATATTACACATGTAACTAATGATGAAATTGAAAGCTTACCCAAGTTGACTGGCCTTGACCTATTTTTACAAGGTCATTCCCTGTTTACTATCTTCTATCTTGAAGAATTATAGACCGGCTTTCGAAATTAGTTCTATGTATGCAGCTGGCAATGATGCAGAAGTAATTTGAAAATGACTGACCTTGACCCATTTTTATACGCCCGCCAAAAGGCGGACGTATTATGTGATGGCGATTTCCGTCCGTCTGTCCGTGTGTCCGTCCGTCCGTCCCCCGTGTCAGGTCTATATCTGGGACAGTTTTCCATCTACAGTTCTAATTTTTGGTGAGTGGATACCCTACAGGGAGGCGATGTGTCGCATACCAAAATGAAGGTCAAGGTCAGAGGTCAAAGGTCACTGGCCTAAAAAACGGGAAATCACTGAAGTGTTCGTGTCCAGTCTATATCTGTGAAAGTTTTCTATCCACAGTTGCAATTTTTTGTGAGTGGATACGCTAGGTAGAGACGATGTGTCGCGTACCAAAATTGAGGTCGAGGTCAGAGGTCAAAGGTCACTGTTGCCTAAAATCAGGAAATCATTTATCATTGACAGTTTTCTATCTACAGTTCTAATTTTTGGTGAGTGGATGCCCTAGGGGAGAACGATGTGTTGCATACGAAATGTAGGTCGAGGTCAGAGGTCAAAGGTCAGTGTGACGGAAAAATCAGGAAATCATTAAAAATTTCAAAATTTTTATGAGTGGATTCAAAAGGGGGAAACGAGGTGTCGCATACCAAAATATAGGTCGAAGGTCAAAGGTCACTGACCCCAAAATCAGGAAATTATTAAAAATAAGTTTTTTTGTGCCAGTAGATGCATGAGGGGGACACGATGTGTCACATACCAAAATGTAGGTCAAGGCCGAAGGTCAAGGTCACTGTGACCCCCAAAATCATGAAATTGTTAAAAATCATGATTTTTTTGTGTCCATTGATACACATCCTCGCCAGCCAGTTTATCGATCGATCTGTTAGGATCGATACACTGGCTTGGTTAGTTACCCATATGAGTTCTGGATATAAATAGATCAAGAGGTTTCCTCTAAATCAACCCAATCAGTGAACGCGCTAAGCCAGTTGATTAGGCCAATCCGCTGCTAGGTATGAGATATGACAGGATTGAATTTTGTTGCGGACTCAACTGCTTTGATGTCAAGTTGAAATCAACATCGGAAGTCAAAGCAAAAACCGCAAGCTTGGGATACCGACATGCTTATTCAAAACAAGCGCGGTGGATGAAATGTACGAGATTGTATAATGGAGGCGTCGACTCAAGAACTCATTCGAAAGACCAAAAATGTCAAGGTAAACCCTCTCCAAGGATTTAGGATTTACCTGGACTTGTGAAGATGATTAAGATATTGAGGGAAGACAATGTGTCGTGTACCAAAATGTAGGTCAAGATTAAAGGTCAAGGTCACTGTGACCCAAAAATTTGAGATCCTTAAAAATAACCTTTTTGTGCCAGTAGATACATTAGAGGGACATGATGTGTTACATACCAAAAATGTGGGTCAAAGATCAAGGTCACTGTGACCCCAAACTCCAGAAATCATTAAAAGTCACATTTTCATATACCTGTCGAAGACGAGATCATGTAATGCGATGTTGCATTCTGTCCATTCACCCATTAACATTAGTTGTCCATGCGATATCTCTAGTTTCAAGGTATGGATTGATACCAAACTTTGGGTATAGCTTACTCGCATTGCAAAGAGAGATCAATTTGTCAAAAGTCAAGTTTAGCTGCCTATATGTGTTAGGTTGGAATATTCAGACTTGTCTCCCCTACATGTATATGGCATTTGTCCTGTGGAGTTGTCTCATGTTTGATACATGTAAGAAATGGCTACATTTACTTAAATTGTTGTGAAATAAAAACCGTACATTTACTAATTTAATGGGGAGAGGGGTCCTTTATGAACTTTATACCTGTTTATTAACTCAAGAACAAAGGTTTACTTCATCACTTTCTTCACATCCTTCTACCTTCATGGAAAATTTTCTCGCCTGAAAGGAATCCATTTGAAAGAAAACTACTATTTTCTTGTGTTTGCCTATTGTCGATTTCAGTGTGGGAGATGTGAGCTCTCGACTCTTGTTTCAAGGTCACCTAGTTACCAAGAGTTCAGCCCATTTTAGTTTATCATTCAATATAAGATGTGATGTAACATTCTCAGAAGCATAAAATCGTAGACCTTTCTCTGGATTGCTAGCTACCAATTCGGATCAAGGCCATTAACAATCTAGAAATTCAGACCAGTGTAATTCCAGATATACGGGCGTATATTGAAGCCCCTTGTTCAAGATCAGATTCTATTTATTTCCATATGTTAAATAAGTAATAGTATTTTTTTCTTTTTTGTCTCATCTGACTGGGGAAAATCTTAGTGGGGGTTATGTGAGCTCACGGCTCTGGTTTAATTCTGTATTTATTTGATTATATTTCCATCCTCTCAAGTCAGATTATTGGCATTCTACTTGCCGGGGTCGTCCGCTGGAAATTTTGAAAATTTATCCTTCATTTTACGCAAATTGACACGTTTTCAGAGAAGATATTGTAAAAAATTTCACAATTTCTGCCTCTCTAATTCTTTCAAAGAGGCAATAAAAAAAAAACCAAAAAAATTTTTTTCTCAGATATTGGTCTGCAGATGAAATCCTCCATGAAATGAAAAGCTCCCGTCATTGAGGCGTAAGTGGTCGCATTGATGCCCGGCTCAATTGTTTGAAGTAATGTGGGTGACAAAAGCGGCAATTTGTGGTGCTAATTAACATGATTAATGTTCTTTATCAAAAAAGAGAGGTGGATATCATATGAAACTAATAATTCATGAAGACGGGGCTAGATGTAGATTTAACATTAAATCTGATAGAAGAAACACTGGGAAGAAGTTGGCACTTTTCAAGAAACTGCAATTTAAACTAGCCACTAAATTTGGACCCGTGAAAGAAGAAAGGTACTCCCCCCTGGAAATTTTTAGATTTCAGATGCTTTCGGTACTATAGTCTGTCCACTTTAATTAGTCGTCTACTTTGGAGCTTGCCAATAATCAGCAGTTAACTCTGCATACATTTTCTTTTTCGCATCGTGTAGAACAAACAGAACTCTACAAAATGACTACCATTTCTCCGTGATATCGATAATATATCACGCTTGAAATAACTTTGTAATTCTCGCCATATAAAACTTCAGTACAGTTGTTTCATGTACCGAGACTCAATTACATAGAGAGACGTCATAATGTATTTGTGTTGTCTAGTACAAAGGTCAACAATGCCGTGTACGGTCATAGAGGCGTGCACGGTTTATCATTTGGCAATTTCACTGGGCATGGGATATGAGCGACACTCCCACGGACCGCCTGTTATTACTGTATTCGGCATCAATAACCTTTGTGTCAGTGAGCATGAATTACAATATTACGTCTCTATGTAATTGAGGCCCGGCACATAAACAACTGTACTGGCGTTTTATATGGAGAGAATGAAAAAGTTAGTTCAAGCGTGATATATTATCGATATCCCAGAGAAATGGTAGTCATTTTGTAGAGTTCAGTTTGTTATACACGTTGCAAAAATGAAAATTGTTGCAGGGTTAACTATTGATTTTTGACAAGCTCCAAAGTAGAAGACTAATTAAGATGGACAGACTTTAATTTTAGACCCATTTCAGGGCACTTCGGTTACAATTATTGGGGTAGGGGCCAAAGTGGTCCATGTAGGCCTATGGTTCCTCTTAAATAAGTACCGGACTAATGGTTTCATCTCTCATTGTGCATATAGATACATGAAAATAGAACAAAAATTCTTTACTAGTCGATATACTACATGTATATTTACCTACGGAAATTTGTGCGAAATGAATGCAGTTAGTCGAGGTGCTGTCTTTTCCTGTGTGTTTCAGCCACAAGAGACTAGCACAGCTACCCATATTTTAAACTAATAGTCTTATATGAGCATCTTGTAAATCATTAATGGAAAAACAATCTGCTATTTTCAGAAATTGTCCTAGGAATGCATATTTTGAGGATGTGACCAGCATTGTGTGTGATGTAAGGCCTGTTGTAAATGGAATTCTGAAATGAAAAAAAAAAACATTAACTTTATTCAGGTATGTTGAGTGTTTCAGCCAATCCGATTTCAGAGCTGCATGCAGCTATGCGGACTAAATGTGAAGATGCCACCTAATTGGTTGATATTGACTGAAGTGAACTTGATTTTGGAAATGGCCCCAATTATTCCAAAATCGCACTGCATGGGTCAAGCTGTCAAAATGAAGGCTACCCAACTTCCGAGCCAATTAAAGAAACAAATCGACATGCTCGTCCGTAGAGGCCTGTGCATCGTCAACAAAAACAACTTTTTTTTCTTATTTTTCTGTGTCCCAAATTTCAATGCATTTAAACATGCAAAACAGTTATATCCGTGAGATTTACGTAATTAGCTATTGAAATGCAGGCTAATATGGCTGCTTATGTGGAAATACATGTATAACCGGTCTCCATAACCTATATGATTTCTAATTTGTTGCTCAGTCTGTGGCCTCTGGTCAATCTTAATAAATTAATATCCTATCAATGGGATACGGACAAAACCCCAGCGGACAAAACACCAACGGACAAAACCCCAGCGGACAAAACCCCAGTGGACAAAACCCCAGCACAAAAATCCCCAGAACAGGAAAAATGGACCAGCCACTTCATTTTTTTTATTTTCTAAATATGCTTTTAATTCTGAGTATTTTTTTTCCATTAATCCCCAATGATAATCATTTTTTCCCCTAATCTCCACTAATCACCTATCATTAAAACCAGAATAGATAGTAAATGGGGAAAGGAATGGAACGAAGAAAACCGAGGTAGATGGCTACATAGTATTCTGAGGAAAAGACAAAGTTGTGGATTCCAGCTAGACAGTAAACATGACGATCGCATCATCACAAGATTAAGACTAGGCAAACAGGAATAAAATCACACCTCGCTAAGCTAATAAAAAACACATTGATCACCACTATGCACCTCATGCAACAACGAAGAAGAAACGATAGAACATTTTATACTCAAATGCCCAAAACATGACACCTATCGCCGCACACTCGAAAACAAGCTCAAAAAACTTAAATGTCCCTCTGTCGTTGGCTTCCATATTATGCTGGAGTCAAACGAAATCCCCACCCCCCCAACCTCGGGCAAGGGTCCGGTTTAGTGGTGGATTACATGGGGATTCACAACATGTTTACGCCCCAGGGAGTGGGGTTTTCACACATTTTCAGTCCTGTTTGTCTTGGGATTCAGTTAAGACTTCTACCTAGGGATGGGACATAAATTGTATTTGGTTGAGGTTTAGGTGGGGATTCACTTCAATGTTTTGCTCCAGGGGGTAGGGCATTGAAGCATTTTAACAACTCTCATTTGTTAAGTCCCCACTAAACCCCGAGGTTGGCGGGGTGGGGGTTTCACTTGACTCCTGCATTAAACATGTTAAATCCTAAACCTCCTCTTATAAACAAGGTATACTCCACCTTACTAGCTTACATCAAATTGACCGACTATTACTCTACCATTTAATATTACCAAGAAACCAAAGACCAAATTTAAATAAATGTAGCACACTTAGAGTCAAAAGAAAACTCACTGTGAAATGTCACATTTTTGTGTGTAAATATTGACCATAACATGTAAATATTGACCTTAATTTAATAAAAAAAATATATAGATAAAATCTCTTAATGATGTTGTATGGCTAATATAATTTTTTTTTGTCCGACTGGGGTTTTGTCCTACACCCCCTATCAATGCTCCCCATTCGTACATGTCGCTGTATTAGGCGACAATATACAAATGGGGAGCAGATATGATTTAATTTAATTCGATTGGCCGCTGGTCCAAGCGAAATAGCCCGGAAGAGTTTCGTCCCTTGGATTTCAATCTCTACAAACAGAGGTTAGCTTTGTATGGCCATGTGCGTGGTGGTGTTGACTGATTGTGACATTTTACGGAGTACATTTTTGGAGACAAAAGTAGCACAATAATGGTAAGAGTTGAATATTACTTGCTGAAATAACTATCGTTATATGATGATGTATTGTGACAGAGATGGAAGGCATTCATCAGCTTCGTCAGTGTCTACTTTCTATCCGTGACTTGAGTGTTGAAAACTGGGTTCCTTCTAATATCCATCGGATCCTGTGCGATAACGTATTCGAGATGAACGCGTGATGGAGAGGCCATGTAGGATCAGAAATGACGTTGCTCCTACATTCAATTTAAGAGGGATTTCTACCCGAAAATCTGATTAATCAAATTTTCCACCACTTGTCAGTAGGCGATTTTTTCTCCAATGGCTTGGATCATTCATGGTCATGAAAATTCACTCACTTGTCATCAAGTCAAGACATGAGGAAGACATTGAAAGAAGAAAAGTGACAAAATCTAAAGCAATAGGACCCAATCCTTGGGGTTCCTGGGTGTGAGAAGGAATAGGACCCAAATGACTGGAATATAGTTGAAAGTGATCATATTCACTCACTCACTCCTTCATATTTACAATGAAAGGTCGTAAGAAACACAAAGAAGCGCATTTCCCCTGAATACATGTGTAAAACATGATTTGGTATGCTCAGGGCTTTAGATCTCCCTAATTTGGGGCACACCCTATATTTAGGCATGGCAATTTTTATTAGGATAGGACTGAGGGTGGGGCACATAACCCATCCCTGGAAATAGTGCCTCTGAATAGGGATTTCTTTACCAATTGGTGAAGCCTAAAGTGACCCAGATGAGAGACTGGGAGTGGGAGTGAGGCAGGAACTGTTGGACCCAATACAAAAGGGGAGGAAAACAAGTTTGGTTTGATGTTTACGTATTATCTTTGAAGTCCTAATATCACATCAAAATGCACCGAAACACAAAACCAGTTTACTAAAGTTAATAGATATAATAAAAAAAATCTGAAGAGGGACATATAGTGTTAGCAGAACAGTAAAAGTTCCACTTCAAAAACCAACCTCTTTACTTTAGTCTAAACAAGGATTTGTGGTACACGATCACATAAGGACAAACAACAATGCTATATTTACCAACTGAAGTCTGGTTTGGAATAAAAATACAGTTCTCAAAACCAGAAATATGCTGTCAAAATGTGCCAAAACATGCCATTTCAGGTTTAGATTAAATAAAAAAAGTTATGGGGACATCCACATATAACAACCGAAAATATGAACTTAAAATGAGTGATGATTTGTGATTATACAGTGTGTCGCCTAGTTCCGAACCACTGAACAGTCGGCTACTGCTACTGGCCACAGTTTGTACCCTAAATCTAACTACAAGATTGAAATATATGCTTTAATATCTGCTGAATAATATGGCAATAAAAGTTTTTCTAGATGATTTGTAAATATAGCGATAAATGGTCGGCTTATTCGTCACGTTCATTACCCAGTTCAGGGTCAAACTTTCAGTTTCGAATCGGATCGTTTTCCTAAGGTCTAAATATATCCCAATAGCAATTTACCTGCCTAAACTCACTGGGAAGAGGACTACGGTATCCATATAATCCATGCAAAGATAACACAACCATAACATCTTCAACATATCAAATTTAAATCCCGAAGATTGGAGCATAGGATCACGCTTCCACTTTTTCAAATCACCAAGGGACGTAAAGTTCTCCATTCGAATTCTTTATCCTTTAACATGATGCCAAAATGTGATTCGGAACTAGGTAAATGACACGGACTTACTTCCTGTAGAATAAAACGAATTCTAAGAATGGGATCGACTTGTATTTCATGTGGTAGGTTATTTAATAATTTTACGCTATATTGATACAGAAAACGCCGACCATCTCCTCCTAGTTTTCATGGATTAGGCCGACAAACATCACAATATAGAAATAGAGCGCAAATCGCCTTCCGCTCGACATTGGCCGACACACAAGCTCAGTTTTCTCTCTTCAAACGAAGGTCTCAGTGGCTGATGCTGAACTTGTTTATAGGAAGACAATTAGTTATATTTTTCAGCCATGCAAGTTTGGTATTTTTAAAGCCATATATCACAAACAAATGCAGCCGTGAATCTGGACTGACCCGGATCTGGGAAAGATTCGGAACTAGGAAATTGTCTATATTCATTAAACTGTGGCCAAAATGCATCTCCGATTTCTAGAAAGTGCTGGGATAAGTGAAGTTTATGCCTGTTAATACTTATGCATTGCATTTCCTGAAGATAAGATTCAAGACGAATAACAGATCTCATACATAGAAGAACAAACCTACTAAGCATGAGATACACACTGTTGGGAATGCAAAATTCAGATTGTTTTCATCACAGACAATATTAAAACAAGGACTGTGGAGTGTGGTTGAACCAATAGCTGCCGTTAAATTGGCAGGGATTCCGCCAGAAAAAAAAATCCGGGTCCGCAACATAAGGGAGCGTAGCGACCAAGTTTGAGGGAGCGTAGTAGCGACTGAAGGAGGGAGAATCAGAGGGGGTTCCCCCCTCTGGACCGCAGAAGATTTTTGAAAATTGCCATTTAAGTTGATGGTGTGAGAGAGTGTCTAGAGATGGATATTATTATAAAGATTAATAACAGGAACATCTGTTTAAAGTCTATAAATTTACACTCTTGCTACGTATGTATTACTGTGATAATTTCAACTTGGAAGCGGAAATCTTCCGGAACGGTCGCTAACAGAGCCGATATGCAGATGTGGTGGAGAGCACATGAGAAGATGTGATAGTAAGAGCTGAAAAACCTCATGGCAAACAAAATTATGCCCTCAGATGATCTAATAATATACCTGAATGGTGACAGTTGTTGACCTTCCAGAGCTGCTACTTTTAGTTTCGTGGCCTGTGCTGGAAGAGCACTATATCAGGAACCTAGCTGGACATGCTGGATGGGGAAGCAGGAAATTTTCCACGTGCTTCAGAGAACCGTTGGGACATTGTCCTAATTCTGGCAATTGCCGTCTTTTCAAATATGAATAAAATCTTCGCATTTCCACATGTGTTTTCATTGATATTCACAAAGGGAAGACTTGGAGGGATATAAAGTAACATTTTATTCACTCGCACACAACATAGTACAATAGATCGCATGTATCAGAACTTGATCAGGACACGTGGCGGTCAGCTTCCCCATGCAGGGTTATCACTTGCAGGCCCAGTGGTTACCAAGAAACGAACCGACAAGGCCAGTCTAGCAGCGTCGCATGTCAAAGACAGACAGACGTGTATATTTAGACTTTAACTACCATTTTACCTCTTAACAAGCGGATCAAAAGGGGAGAATTTTTTAGTGGGGGGAATGGGTCAGTTGACGGACCCAAAATGACCCTAGCACAGTAGCAGAATCCCTGATTGGGTCAACTTTTTATGACAGTAGTCATACACAGGACTACACAGCCACTGGAGACCATTGAAGAAAATTAAATGAGATATTATAAATGAACAGTACGTATTAAATTGCAATGTCAATATTATAGGAGAAGTGACATTGATTATAGGAATGAACTGTTTACTTTGTAGACACAGGTAGTCTCCTTATGTAAAGTGCATTATGTAATAAGCCCACTAGAAATTTTACGACTTTTACATTTGTAGACATGTGCAGTAAAAGAGTTTATCAGTGTTACTGTTAGTTTAATTCAATTTGACCAACTACCATACATGTATATTCACACTCAAGTCCTTGCAATTTCCAATAGAGTATCACTCCATACTGATAGCAGCATATTTTCTCTGGTTGCAATTTAGTAATGTGAAAAAGCAGAGGATGCAGATTAGATTTATAGATATAGCAGAGGGTGCAGCTTTAGATTTAGAGATGTATTTGTTGCCAATACATGTACATGTTTATGCCAACAGTACTGTCTTACTATTTGCCGGTTCTACAAGAATCACTGATAAAATTCAAGAATAGTCCACAAAGTTTATTAATTTATAGATCTACATTCATGTAGGAAAATTCATGACGAGGCAAAATCCTTAGATCTGGCCAGCAAATGTAGAGGATGTAGAGCTTAACCCATAACACATCAATGGTTATTGAGAGAGAAGTTCAATGCATTGCAGGAGATGTGAATCATTAGATTGGGAATGTTATATTCATGCTCAGCAACCTAGAATGTGCCTTTATACCAATTTCAGACAAAATCGTGTAACAAAGATTTACTTATGATCTGACTACAGTGCCACCTTGTGGTGAACAGTAGCTATCAAAGCACAACCAGACAAATTTCCCAGTCCTAAGGAGATAGCACACAAAGTTTGATCCAAAAATCTTTACGGTTTCAGATATGTTCAAGTCAGGAATTTGCAAATCAAAGAAGCCGTTCGGACGAAATTGTGAGAGAAAGGTTTACCTATGCCCGGACTACAGTGCCACCTATTGGTGAACAGCGGCTATGAAAACTTAACCAGAATAATTTCCCAGGCCTTGGGAGATGGCCCACAAAGTTTGACCCTAAAATATTTAAAGTCGCTGCGGCAGATCCGGCCGAGTCATTTTTCATGAAAACATAAGAGCATAATTTATCCTCTTTGTGGAAATGCTCTAATTATTTTGTTCATAATTTTAGTCAATGGGTACATGTGGACTGGAATTATTATTTTAAGAAATAATGAATGTTTACTTTATACCATGTGGAAATGGAATGTCTCCTTGATCAAGTTCAATCATCTGTAACCTTATCTAGTTCATTCAATTAAACAGTTGTTAAACTAATTTAAATACCTGTATTGTAGCCCCTAGCTCTCTGCTGTCCCTCCTTATGTATAGTTTTGAAACTAAGATTGTAAAAATAAAGGGACGATTATGGCAGACTACATGTATGCTTGAGAATGTTATTTTAATGTTTAAATAACAGGCGCCTCGGAGCACGTTTGAAAGTGGGGGGGCTGAACTCTATATCGGCCATGTTAAATGCTGGACTGGTGCTATCTAAGATAGGACTTATAACATTGCAGTCTCAAAAAGTGGGGGAGCTGTAGCCCCCCCTGCCCCCCCGGTTCCGCGGCCCCTGAATAACGCTGGTAAGATTTTCTCATCAAGTATTCATATTTGTCTCAAAACCTTCCAAATTTGCCTCTATTTGTAGATTTTCAATGCTTTCCATAATTTGTGTGTGCCGAACAGACATGATAGAGAGTGTGCCCAAATTAGGGAGATCTGAATCTCTAAGCAGTGTAGGCTACTTGTGATCTAATTATTGTTTCTCCTGTTTGAACAGCCTGGCAAGAAGAAGAAGTTCATAGACAAGCGGAATGCAGTCACGTTTCACCTAGTACACAGAAGTCAACGTGACCCACTGCAGGCCGACGATGATGCCTCACAGAGAGTTCTGGTGGAGGCCGGCTCTGAAAAGGTAAGTTTACTGTACTATGATGGAGTGCCCAACCAACATAACCAAACCAGACCAACATGACCAAGACACTATATATATCGATAGAGCTAAAATCAGCTTATTTGAGACATAACCAAACCAGACCAACATGACCAAGACACTATATATATCGATAGAGCTAAAATCAGCTTATTTGAGACACCTTGTGTGGCATAAGCCATTTTATTTCACATCAGATTATTATTTACTACTTTTTGGGCAGTTTTTGTGAAGAAAACACAAAAATAAAAAAATCTGACAGAAAAATTGTCCAGAAAATGCCTTTTTGAAAATGACGTCATTATGGTGGCCACCTTGGATGTTTTTATATTTTCTAGTACAGCTTGATTCAAGGGTAAAATCATCAAGGGGATTACTGATTTTGTACTCATCATGGTCATATATCCTATTGTTCAGGACCTGGATCAGCGTTTGGAAGAGCAGAGAAAGTTTGGTGTGTTCTATGACGACGATTATGATTACCTACAACATTTAAGGGATTTGAAGGAGATTAATGACCTACGACCAGGTGAACAATACCGTCTAGACAGTCAGCATCAACTGATCAGTGATGGACATGGGGCTGAGGCTGGACCACAGGTATGTGGATTAACTTGGTTGATAGATTATTTTGCTGGAATGTATTATCTACAATGTACTACATATACTGCGCAGACTCAGGGATTTCGCCAGAAAAAAATCTGTGTCCGCAAATACGAGGGAGCGAAGCGACCAAGTCTGAGGGAGCGTAGCGACCGAAGGGGGGAGAGTCTGAGAGGGGGGTTTCCCCCCTCGCGGCAGCAGAAGATTTTTGATAATTGCCGTTTAAATTGATGGCCTGAGAGAGCGTCTAGAGATGGATTTTATAATAAAGATTAACAGCAGGAACGTCTGTTTAAAATCTATTTACACTCTTTGCTATGTATGTATTACCGTGATAATTTGAACTTGGAAGCAGAAATCTTCCGGGACGGCCGCTAACCGAGTCGATACGCGGACGTGGTGGAGAGCACATGGGCAGATTTTGATAGTGAGAGAGGTCCACAAAAAAATTCAGCGAAGTCGACACGATTATTTCAGTTGCCCACTATCTCAAATATAAATGTCATCAAACTATATATTTTTGAAAAGAGAATCTCTTCAGCTATTCCGGAACGTTTAGATTGTCAGAATCGAACCAGTATTGCGCGAGCTATGATCAAATAACCGGCCGAGTTTCCGTTTCTTCAGTCGAATTCAAAACATTTCAGTCGAATACGCCGACCCTGAAAAACATCATGTCAAACAAAATTATGCCCTCAGATGATCTAATAATATACCCAAATGGTGACAGTTGTTAACTTGACCTTCCAGAGCTTCTACTTTCATTTCCGTGGCCTGCGCTGGAAGAGCACTAAACACAAGAAATCTGGCTGGATGGACAGACTGTAGTCACACACTGTTAGCTGAAAATGGAGTGCTATCATACCTCGTGAAGCGGGAAATTTTTCACGTGCTTCAGAGAACCGTCAGGTCATTGTCCTAATTCCGGCAATTGCCGTCTTTTCAAATGTGAATTTCCACGTGTGTTTTCATTGATATTCACGCAGGGAACACTTGGAGGGATATAAAGTAACATTTTAAACCTTTAGCTACCATTTTACTTCTTAACAAGCAGACCAAAAGGGGGATTTTTATTTCATTCAGTGGGGGGAATGGGTCTGTTGACGGACCCAAATAGACCCTAGCGGAATCCCTGCACACTGCAACAATGTATTGAGCTTCCAGGTCATTAGCGAAAGATATTTTAAATGAACACTACTGCTGCACTACAGGTAGCTCAACTAGACATTTGTCTCAACATTGTCATCATAGACAGGATTAGTGGTACATGTACATGTATAACAAAGATGAAAACAATGAAAATGGCTCAGTTGCACATTATGGAGAGAAAGAAGGGCCTGTCTGTGCACTGACCCATGATTTCAGCTGAGCAGCTGATCAGCTACTGGTTCGTATATTTTCAATTTGCCCTATCTCTTAACCCAGGACAACATTTTGAACTGGTGATAGCTGGCATATTTTCATATAATATTTGCCTTTGTTTGAATACTGGGAAAATATTATTACATATGTATCAAATTATTTCTGTTATCACCAGTTCAAAATATTATCTCGGGTTAAAAGATAGGGCAAAGTGAAATTATGATAACCAGCAACAGCTGAAGTCACATGACCAGTGGTCACCCGTCAGTGCACAGATAGGCTATCATTTGTTCTCCCAATGTCCAGGTTTATCTGAGGATTTAATGTGGAAATCATGGTGGATTGGAAAACTCTGATCATGTCTTTATCTTCTTGATATTGGGGCTCAACTATGCATCGTTTTCAATATGTTTCACACAGTTGACGGACAACACTCGGTCAACAGGCATTCAATTAAACAGCTAAGTCAACTTGTGTGTTGATTTTCAGGAACCTGTATTGAAACTACCTTCTTCTGTGTTTGCATCAGAAGTGGAAACAGAGATTGGTTTATTGAACAAGGCAGTCCGTATCACAGGTTTGTCAAGGACTACACTCTTCCCAATTACTTATTTGACAGCCCAGTAGTGTGCAGTCCAACATAGAAAAATAACATACAGTTGAGCGCTGAGATGGGGGCATTCTCACCTAATGCCCCCCCCCCCCCCTTCAAGCTTTGGATGATATTGTGTGGTGGATAGAAATAGATGCACATGAAAAAAATACACATATATATATTTTCTTCATCAATATTTTCTTTAGCATTGACAATCAACATAATCAATTTCGAGCTATATCGACATGATCAAGGGCAATTTCTCATCAATTAAGCATCATATTAGAGTCAAAGCCTACTGAATTTGGGGGATTTTCAATATTTCCATGGCTCAGACCCCTCCCTAAAATCATGCCATGCCAAATGGAGAGTCTGTCAAAATTATGGAGAGCTAAATCTCGAGGAACTTTAGATAGCATTCCATCTTCAGCCATGTCAGCTCACTTCACACATGTTCATATCTCCCTTTCTGGAACAATCCTAAACTAATCCTAGCTATTTGAATTCATTGAGAGCTCTGTTAAACTAATCCTAGCTATTTGAATTCATTGAGAGCTCTGTTAAACTAATCCTAGCTATTTGAATTCATTGAGAGCTCTGTTGTACTTTCAAATATTTTTGAATGAAATTGTTCATCCTGATAATATATATTGATATATTCAGATAATATCAATGTCTCAGTTAAACTCTACTTACAAATATTCAATGTACAAGCTTTGTACTCTCAATCTAGAGCTTTGAAATCTGGTGAATTTCATAAAAGCCCAGAAGGTTATATAATCAACAAACAATAGATAGTCTTTCATATGAATTTTCTCCTGTTTCCTCTCTTCAGGTCCACAGCCTGACTGGGATCCTGACATTGTAGCAGCCCTAGACGAGGACTTCAATTACGATAACCCAGATAATCTACTCGAGGATGACTTTATTCTGAAAGCTAACACAGCTGAGCCATGTGTCAAAGCATGGTACTATGAAACAAATTACACTCATGTGATTTAATTCCAGCCGAGGAAATGCCAGTTAACTGTTTCACATAAAGATATGTCAGCTTTAAAAAAAAAGTAATCAGATTGTGTATGTTCATGTATTGTATACATGGTATATGATGGTTGTCATTTTACAAGCTAAACTGTATGAGTACCCATATTCATACACCCCAATGAGCACCCATATTCATGCAACCAAATCATGCCAATAGGCAGCTATATTCATGCAACCCAATGGGCACCCATATTCATGCAACCCAGTCATGCCAATAGGCAGCTATATTCATGCAACCCAATGGGCACCCATATTCATGCACCCACCCCAGGCACCATATTCATGCAATCCAAATGCACCCGTGACCAATGGGCTATGATTCTAATGCCATCTCATACCCCAATGGGCACCCACCAGGGGTGCTGGTCTTCATGCCAATAGGTGACATCAATACCAAGGACACTCCGTACTTTGTGAAGTTGTACTTCGTGGTTTATTACCGGTACATATTACTTAAATAAATAAGTTGAACAAGGTTTATATACCTGAAGATTTGGCATGACAGATGCCAACACAGCAGGTTTCATCTAACATGCCTGAACATAAAGGTTTTGATAACCTAGTGGAACAAAGATAGGATTACACACAGTAGGGAATAAACGGTGTACGGACATTTCCCCCAGTGGACATTTCCCCCAGCGGACATTTCCCCCATGGACATTTCCCCCAGTGGGCATTTCCCCCAGTGGGCATTTCCCCCAGTGGATATTTCCCCCAGTGGACATTTCCCCCACCCTATATTTTTAGGTTATTTTGAACATAGTTTTTAAATAATTTGGCAATAACAATTTTTTTTATATATGTTTTATTTTCTATTAAAAGGATATAAGGATTTCCACATATGTTCTGCGATAAATGAGTCAAATAGTGATAAGATATTATACATATATATAGCAGTATTAAACAGTCTTATAGCACATTTTAAAACAATATAAAAGATGTATACATGGTATATAGCGTAACATTACCTGTTCGTAGGTCTGTGTCACGAAGCCATTTGATGAGAATAAAATTGAACTAAAGTGAAAACTGAGGTAAAAAATAGAACAAAATTATATTGTTTTTAAATACAACTTTTATTTTATCACTATGTGATATAATCTTTTCTTAAAATGTTAAAATATATACTATGTACATGAATATTATGTTATCACTATGTGATCCATTATATTGTTTAAAAATGTGCTATATAATGTGCTTTCTCGTAAAACTTGTAAAAATATGTGCTATATTGTTTTAAAATGTGCTATAAGACTGTGTATTACTGCTATATACTGTGTATATGTATAATATCTTATCACTACTTGACTCTTTTATCGTAAAACATATGTGGAAATTCTTATATCCTTTTATAGAAATAAAAAAAATGTTTAAAAAAATTGTGCTTTTGCCAAATTATTTAAAAACTATGTTCAAAATAACCTATAATAGGGTGGGGGAAATGTCCACTGGGGGAAATGTCCACTGGGGGAAATGTCCACTGGGGGAAATGCCCATGGGGGAAATGTCCGCTGGGGGAAATGTCCACTGGGGGAAATGCCCTGGATCCGAATAAACCCGGCTGGTAGGTATAGAACAATAACTGGATTAAGAGACACATGGTGACTAGTAAAACTGATACATAGAATAATTAATAACCTTGCATAGACCTGACATGTCTAAAATAAACAGTGTATATAGGTTATGACAGGACAGCTGGTCATAATAGTACAAGAATAAGTCAATGAATAATAATTTACATATGTTAGATTTGGTTATAATGTAGGAAAAACTATCTAGGTATGGTTCTGTTATAGTGTAGGAGAAACTGCTTAGGTAAGGTCCTGTTATAATAAAGGAGAAACTACCTTGGCAAGGTCCTGTTATAATGTCATGAATGTAGCAGAAACTACCTAGGCAAGGTCCTGTTATAATGTAGGAGAAACTACCTGGGCAAGATCCTGATATAATGTCCTGAATGTAGCAGAAACTAACTAGGCAAAGTCCTGTTACAATGGAGGAGAAACTACCTGGGCAAGGTCCTGTTATAATGTAGGAGAAACTACCTAGATATGGTCTTGTTATAATGTTGGAGAAACTATCTAGTCAAGGGCCTGTTATAATGTAAGAGAAACTACCTAGGCAAGGTCCTGTAGGAGAAACTACCTAGACAATGACCTGTCATAATGTAGGAAAAACTACCTAGATATGGTCCTGTTGGAATGTGAAAGAAACTGCCTAGGCAAGATCCTGTCATAATGTAGGAGAAACTACCTGGGTATGGTCCTGTTATAATGTAGGAGAAACTACCTAGGTACGGTCCTGTCGTAATGTAGAAAAAACCACCTAGGTATGGTCCTGTTATAATGTAGAAGAAACTACCAATGTATGGTCCTGTCATAATGTAGGGGAAACTACCTATGTATGGTCCTGTTATAATGCAGGAGAAATAACCTATGTAAGATTATGTTACAATGTAGGAAAATTTACCCAGGTACATGTATGGTTCTGTTATAATGTTGGAGAAAATACCTAGGTGAGGTCTATGGTCATATTATGATATAGGAGAAACTACCTAGACAAGGTCCTGTCGTAATGTCTGAGAAAGTATGATCCTGTATCATGTAGGCGACAACCTAGGCAAGGTCCTGTCATAATGTAGGAGCTAGTGTGGCCCTGTATAATGTAGGAGAAACTACCTAGGCCCGGTCATAATGTAGGAGAAAGTATGGTCCTGTTAATATGATGTAGGAGAAACTACCTAGGCCCGGTCATGATGTAGGAGAAAGTATGGTCCTGTTATGATGTAGGAGAAACTACGTAGGCAAGGTTCTGTCATAATGTAGTAGAAGTGTGGTCATCGTATAATGTAGGAGAAGCTACCTAGGCAAGGTCCTGTAATAATGTAGGAGAAACTACCTTGGGATGGTCTTGGCATAATGTACGAGAAAGTATGGTCCTGTTTTTGTATTGTTAACTTTCCATTCTAATAATTTTATCATCCCATTATTTTGGATGAAATAATGGATATTCTGTCATTGAAGTATTGGAGCATTTGTTGTATTCTGTAATCATATCTCTCCTCTCCCTTCATTAAAGGCCAACTAAAGAAGGTGTTGAAGCTGGTGATGATGATGACAGCGATGTTGCGTCAGATGAAGCTGAGCTCTCCGATGATGCCAGTTTTGAAGACTTTCCCAATAACCAGTTTGAAGATGAGGAAACCAAATCACGCTTCACAAACTATTCTTTGTCATCCTCGGTGATGCACAGGAATGAAGGTTTATCTCTGCTAGATGACAGATTTGAGAAGGTACTCTCTCGCAGAGGCTGGCATATATTTGATTTTAAGTTAAAATAAGTGTTACATTACAAATGCATTAATCTAAGGCATATTTGAATTGCTTGATTTGTTAAGAGCTAGTGTACTCATTCTAAATATGAAATTTGAATAACACTGGACAGCAGAGCTGTCAAATTGGTGGAAAATGGGAGAGCTAGAGCATTCTTATTTCATGCTGACCAACTGTCAAGTTGAAGTAAACTATTGTTATAGTTGAGTGTGACTGATGTCCGAGTTGAGTGAAATTAACTGTAGTGTTTTGGCAAAGACGATGTGACACTGCCAATGACATTTCCTCTCTTACATGACATGTAACAAGAACATCACTGCTCATAGTGGTGCCCTTCAACCACTCTTTCCAAAGTAAACACCTGTTTATACAGTTCTTGTTCAGTGGCCCAGTTGCACATTATTGAGAGAACAAAGAACAGCCTGTCTGTTCACTGACCCATGACTTCAGCTGATCAGCTACTGGGTTGTATAATTTCACTTTCCCCTATCTTTTAACACAGGTTATTTTCAAGTGGTGATAACTGACATAATTTAATACATTATGTACTATATTTTCACAATGTTCAAAGAAAGTGTCATTATGCTTGAAAACTGAGTAAATATAGTATATAAAAAAAATGATGTCAGTTATCATCAGAAAGTGAAATTATACAACCAAGTAGCTGATCAGCTGAAGTCACAGATCAGCAGACTCTTCTTTCTTCTCTCAATAATGTGCAACTGACCGATTCCTAAGATTTTGACTGTCCTATTTTATATATATATATTGTCAGTTGTATGAGCAGTATGATGACACAGAGATAGGAGCCCTGGACCATGAGGACATTGAAGGAGGCGTTGATCAGGGGAACCATCTACTCAACACCTTACTTGAACAGTTTGAACAACAGCAAAAGACCGTGTAAGTCTAGAATACAGAGTTATTCATTCATTTATATAGGCTATAATGGTTTAATTGATGTGTGTTTGTCACAGAGATTGGCAAGTGGTGGGGGGGGGGGGGAGGGATAATTCGCTCACTCATCTACAGTAACATATCACTGGACCATGCCCATGAAGTCATCAGCATTAGATTGTGTAGCATAGATTTCATATCTGATGTTAACTATATGTAGATGATCACTCACAAATGTTGCATGAGGCAGCCACATCTTATGTAAATATGAAATACTGAAAACATGTAATAAACACAACATAGGTTCTTGCTGGAGTAATATCCAATGGTTTTCATTTCTAATCTAATTCAAAGTAACACTAATTCTATAATTTTCAGTTTCTAAAATGAATTTCACATTTGTTTAATAGTGTGATCATTGTGACTGGTGTAACATTGGCACTGACCATCATATATTTCTATTTGTTGGGTTCACAGCACCCTGCAGGATGTAGTGGAGCCTGGCGAGGCTCTAGAGGAGGAGGACAGTGGGGCAGAGTCTAGTCATGATGACGACCTCATTAACATGGTCATTGAAGAACCGGAACAGAAATGGGACTGTGAATCTGTACTCAGTGAGTTATAGAATTGAAGACATTTAGAAGTGTGTTCATTGGTAGCTCATTTGATAATGAACTGAAGAATTTTGGTCATCAGTAACTGTGAATAGATTGTGAATTCGGCAGAATCAGAAGTTAATTTTCTCTTTTAAAATAGTTGACAGGTACCCGAAATCCTCGCAGACTAGCTGGATAATTTTAGTAAATTGAATGAGTTATCGAGTTGTTGCCTTTATTATACAATCTTGTATATTTCATCTCCGCCATGAACAATTTCTGGCCGACAGGTATTGATTACCCCCCTTGACTCTCTCTTCATTGAAGATATCTCTCCCTGAACCAGTACAAAGTTCAGAGTTTCCAAATGAGTTTGCAATGGTGTTTTTATCAGAGAATGAAACAAATTCTTTTTTTATTCCAGATATTTTCAATCTTCATTGATTGTATTCTGAGCCATACAATGTTGATATTCTTTCACTTTTTCTTTTCAATAGGTACATACTCCAACTTATACAACCATCCCCAACTGATTGAAGAACCAAAGAAGGTGAGGGCTGTTCCATTTGAAAATAGGTACCCCCCACGGAAGGGGGGAAAAAAAATAATATATTGGTGGGTGGGGTTGTCCAGAATAGAAATCTCTTGGTGGTCCCTCCAGGTAATAAATTGCTTCTCTTGGTGATTGTTTAAGCCTGTCAAAATATTGCTTCTATGGGTGGGCCCTCTACCAATATGCACTTTGTTATTTGGAAAGGGATTCCTTTTTAAGGGGAGACGCGCATTGACATATCGGGGCTGAACAATAAAAAAATTGAAAATGAGATTTTGTATTTTTTATGTCCATAATGTGCCCAATTTTCACATAAATAAATTTATTGGCTGACAAAATCATTGAAAATAGTTTAATTAATACCTAATTACTCGTGTTGTTAAACGGTCTCTGTCATTATTCGCCTAAAACCGCTGAAAACGGCAAGTTTTAGTCGTTGACAACAACCATTTCCAGGTCTAGATCATTGGCGTTGTTGTTGTTGCCGCATATCGTTGGAAAGCTGAAGTTACAAGCTTGAATTTGGGTTAGATCGGCAATCTTCGCCTCAATCCGGTGTATTCCGGAGAGAAAATATAGTCGAACTCTTACGGAAACATCCATATATGGCAGAAGCTCATTATCATACGTCTCGGGGTCTCGAAAACATCCTTTTATGGCGAAAGCTCATTACCATATCACTTCCGTGGATAGCGGAGCGTCCCGAGTGACGTCAATGGATGGCTGTGGGCATGCGCGGTCGGTCACTTCCTTAGCAACGGCTCAGAAGGAAATGGCGGCTGTTTCATCGCTTCAACTGTTTGAAGCGTGAAAAAACAATAAATCATGCCTATGCACAATTTTTGTATCGTTTGAACGTGCCAAGTTGTCAAGGAAATAGTAGAAACGACTTGTGGCTGTAGAAACCGAATAAAACTACAGTTTTTACGCTCCAGAGCGCCACTTCGATGGTGTACAGCCAAGCATTTGCCTGAAATCAGTTTTCCGGCCGATATCGTTCCTTAGAAAAAATTGTTTTCCCTTCCAAATAAAAAATGTGGGTGGGTGGGCTGCTATGATGAAAAAAAAAAATGCTTCTCTCCCAGGTTGTGCTGGACATTTATTTGCTGTGCTTGGTGGAGGCAAGGAGAATTAATTTGCATATATTGGTTGTTGGGGTGTACAAAGTTTCCCTTCCGTGGGGGGTACATCTTTTTAAATGGAACAGCCCTGAGGTTATATTGAAGACAAAGATGAAGTATTACATGAGTGGCAGTCATCCCTTCTGAAATGTTTCCCCCCTTGAGCATGCCCAGTTTAGCCGAAGTCAACCCCTCTATGTGCCTTTTTATATGCCTTTCGATGAAAGAGATTGTATATTGCTATGTATGGATTCTGTCGATCTGTCTGTTAACTTTTCTTGTCCGCATCTCCAGGACCAGGTTATGTATGGACTGTTATTAAACTTTGGATATATCTCACCCATAGGGCAAAGAAAAACCATGTTATATTTTGAGATCAAAAGTTCAAATGTCAAAATGGAAATTGTCTGTTTCAATTAAGCTGTGAATTGGTTCAAAAGTTTGCGTATACCTGACCCATGAGGCAAAGAAAAAAAAGCCTATTTATTTTAAGGTCACCAGGTCAAGGTCACATAGGCCAGATAATGTGGCGAGATGTCAATGTGGATTATGATCAAATTTCAAGTATGACTCAAAACTCTTTGCAAGCATGAAGCCTATTGATTGAGAAGTTCATATGTGTCTCTCTTTACATCTGTCAGTTCATAAACTCCTATTATTTGAGTGATATCTTCTATTCCAGAGTCTGGATTAATACTAAAATTTGGATGCATGTTACCCATAGCCATGGACCCTATTGATTGTGACTGATCCATTGTAATGTCCTCCTGTATGATTGCTTTTCCATCATCACTGTTCAAGTTTTTTGGGCTTATATTGAAGTCCATCAGTTGTTGTCATTATTAAAAATGAGCCATTGGTATGAACTCACTCTCTCAAACACTGAAACTCTGTACTGATATCTTGCAACATCTAGTAAAACCTGTCTATCAATGGATCATGAATGGGTTCGGAATATAACTTGTCAGTTGATATGAATTCTTATCTCTATTGTGCATGGCCAAATATTTTTTTTATTATTTTTAGTTAGCCCACACATTGCACCATGTGAATCAACCCTGTGTTTCTTCAGAATGTTATCAGCAAATTTATCTCCCTTGACCGAAATGAGCTTTGTCAACCATGTATTTGTATGTATGTGGTGTTATTATATGTTATAAAGCATGTAGACTTCACTTTCAAGGTGACACATACCATGATTTTATGTACGTTTATCATATATCTAGAGAAAAAAAAAGAGTGGAATCAATAATGTGCCATATTACCTTTGACTAGAAACAAGCCTGTTTTGGCCTAAGTCAAGACAGAATATTCTCATATTCTCAGATCAAGTTGACGTCCAAACTGGGAATTCCCAGTGGAGTGTTAGAGGCTCCAGGCCTGACCCAGAAACAGATAGAGAAGGAGATGAGAGAGTGTCAGACAGGAGACCACGCCCCCACATACCGACCAAGGGACGAGACACTAGAGGAAAAGAAGGCGAGAAAACAAGCCGTGAAGGTAGAGAGAAAGGTATGGTATTGAGGTGCAGAAGGGTACCGTACAGCGTTCCATGTTGAGGACCATAGCAGTTAAATTGTATCTTCAATTGGATCTTTTGCAACTTTACCTCATATTCAATATAATCATATAAATTATAAGATTTATACGAACCCTGGTTCTTGTTTTATGACCTCCATTTAACAATTTCAATGTTATTAAGGCATCTTGGAATTTGTGACGTTATTATGGAGCGATCAACCATGTCACAATGCTAAATTGTCACAAATCTATTTTATTCTATGCATTGACGCAGTGTTCCGCAGACAGTGCAAAAAGTTCAAAGTATGACGTCATTAACCTCCAGTCTGACGTCAAAAGTGACCAGGATGACTTGGTAGTATTCTGTATTCCCATTATTGATAGCTGTTTTGGAGTGAAATATTGGAGAAATATTTTATTGCATTTTATTATTCACATAGTTGTCTTGAATATGAAATACACTTACACAAGCACCACATTAAAGCCATTCTCCTTGAATCAGCTTTTCCCTATGTCCCTTTAATCTCCTTGTTCACCCGCTGATTCACAGTGACATATTTGCTCCTCTTGGCTACTTGAGTCACAAATGTAGATATCAAATTACCACAGACCAATGGAAAGTAGTTTCCTGAATAGCCTCTGGATTACATTATTTACATCAATAGTCACTGTATGCAGCCATACATTTCCAGTTTTGTCACCAAATGTCTCATTGTGTGCAGCCATACATGTCCAGCTTGGTCACAGATTCTTCACTGCATCCAGTCATACATGTCCAGCTTAGTCACAGATTTCCTCAATGGATACAGCCATACATCTCCAGCTTGGTCACAGATTTCCTCACTGTATACAGTCATACATCTCCAGCTTGGTCACAGATTCTTCACTGCATTCAGTCATACATGTCCAGCTTGGTCACAAAATTCCTCACTCTATGCAGCCATACATGCCCATCTTGGTCACAAAATTCCTCACTCTATGCAGTCATACATGTCCATCTTGGTCACAAAATTCCTCACTCTATGCAGCCATACATGTCCAGCTTTAACCAAATTCCTCATTGTATGCAGCCATACATGTCCAGCTTGGTCACCAAATTCTTTACTGTATCGGCCCATACATGTCCAGCTTGGTCAGCAAATTCCTCATTGTATGCAGCCATACATGTCCAGCTTGGTCACCAAATTCCTCATTGTATGCAGCCATACATGTCCAGCTTGGTCACCAAATTCCTCACTGTATCCAGCCATACATGTCCAGCTTGGTCACAAAGTGAGTATCCAGCTTGGTCACCAGATTCTTCACTGTATGCAGCCATACATGTCCAGCTTGGTCACGGATTTCCTTGCTATATGCAGTCATACATGTCAGACTGGTCACAAACTTCTCACTGTATGCAGCCATACATATCCAGCTTGGTCACAAAATTCCTCACTGTATGTAGCCATACATGTCCTGCTTGGTCACAGATTTCCTTACTGTATGCAGTGTCATAAATGACCAGCTTGGTGACAAAATTCCTCACTGTATGTATAGCCATACATATCCAGCTTGGTCACAAAATTTCTCACTGTATACAGCCATACATGTCCAGCTTGGTGACAAAATTCTTCACTGTATGTAGCCATACATATCCAGCTTGGTCACAAAATTTCTCACTGTATGCAGCCATACATGTCCAGCTTGGTCACAGATTTCCTTACTGTATGCAGTCATACATGTTCAGCTTGGTCACAGATTTCCTCACTGTATGCAGTCATACATGGTCAGCTTGGTCACAGATTTCCTCACTGTATGCAGCCATACATGTCCAGCTTGGTCACAGATTTCCTCACTGTATGCAGTCATACATGTCCAGCTTGGTCACAGATTTCCTCACTGTATGCAGCCATACATGTCCAGCTTGGTCACAGATTTCCTCACTGTATGCAGTCATACATATTCAGCTTGGTCACAGATTCCTCGATGTATGCAGCCATACATGTCCAGCTTGGTCACAGATTTTCACATTGTATGCAACCATAAAATGTCCAGCTTGGTCACAGATTTTCATGTCCACCCTCTGTTATGTTTATCTCTGTTACTCATCATGCTCATGGGCTACATTTGTATGGATTTTTGCAGGTCCGACGGGCAGAAAAGAAGTCAAATAAAATCGCCTTTAAAACAGAAGAGAAACGACAGGCAAAAGAGACACAGAATGTGCGACAGAATTTACAAGGCTTGAAAATTTCTTGATGACCATACAAAGCCCCGGAAAGAACTTTTGTTTTATGTGTGATAGGAGTAATGAACCACAGCATGAAAGTATGGTCTGAATGTTCTTATATCTGTGAACGTGGTCAAAGTATGAGAGCAAAATATTGATATACAAGGAAATTGAGAACTTTATCAAAGATGAGAGATATACAATGTACATGTACTTCGCACATGTGCTTTACTGCAATATGACAGAAAAAAATTCTGATATCTACCGACCTGAATCATGCGAATAGTTAGATTAGAAGTCAAACTAAGAAGTTTTGCCCACAACATAGACTGATGGGCGCCAACACACGAGCACTAGAAATTTGTTCAGCTCACCAATGCCGACGATCATTTTGTTAAGTTTTCTCCCATCCAAACTGTACATAAACTCCCCCCCCCCCCCCAATTCATCCCTGGTTCAACACCAGGTCAATTCTCTTGGGATCAATGCAATGTGTGACACACAATATCCTCCTGGCAGAGTTACCACCTTGGACTGTAAATATCTGTATGGACAGAGGTTAGCAGCTTCCATATATTCATTCGTAGAAGTCAACGGTTGATAAACAGTGACTTGATGGAATCACATCGGCTTTGAATGGTTAATTGTTCTTGACCCGAGATTTCTGCGATTGAGCCATTGGAAGTCTCTAACCATGCTAACAGTCCAATTTTCTTTTTGGCATAAGTTTAAATTTCAGGATTCATTTTACACTTTCATGCTTATGTTTATAAATCTTGGCAGAGTATATTAGATACTGAAGTGAATAGTTGTCTTATTGGTCATATTCTGAAAGTTGTACAGTGTAGCTGAACAATTGTGAAATATGAACTGTAAAGCGCAATGAAGGAAAATTAAGATTTACAGAGTTGTGCTGGATTGTGACATTGCATTGTAAATTGAAATGACCCTTTGGAATTGTACATTTTTGGTTGAGCGGTGAAGATGTGTTTATCTGTAAGTTGTAGATTATCCAGCTTGACCATGCATGAACTTGGTGGAATTCTGTAAAATCCAGAGTGCATAAAGAGGCTTTCAGTAAAGCTAATGATACTGCATGTTGTAGTATATCATGTACTATATGTAAAGTTATTGTATGTACAGAATCTGCTGTTGACAGTGACTTCATTAAAGACTCAACAAATTCAACTAACAAGGCAACAGCCCATGGTTATTTTGTTACCAACATCTGAGCCCTTCATCGGGAGGTTTTCCATGAAATCCAGTTGCACATGTTATATGATTAGGTTTTTACACCTCTGGGCTATTTTCTCAGAGGGATAGATCTGAATATTTTAAAATCTGGACTTTTTTCATATTCACATTATACAAAATCATATGATTTGATGCAACACCACCATCATCTATCAGACAGCAGCAGAAGGAAATTTGTAATCAGGGTACTGTTCCGAGTATTAATTTACACATAATATACCATACAATGATTGGCTTATACCAGCTGCGATACACTTCCACTGTTACATTTGAATATACATGTAGATGTCTCTGGGCAATTGAGAGTCACTCTTTGTACACATAAATATTACCCATAATAACATGAATAATATAACAGCACAATATGGCCATGGTTTGGGGATTCACAAATTTATATCGGAATGGGGTTTGCGCACTTCTGGAACAACCTGTAACCATCTGGATTATCTGTACGTGATAAGTCTGACCCTGGGATCGTGTGTATCCATTTTCAGCCTACTTTCGGCAATTATATGAGGGAATATAAGCCTGTATTTTATCGGATTTCTCAAGTCTGTTCTCTGCCGGATGAAGACCGAACAGTATATGGTAAAGTATCGGATATCACTCCGCAATAATGGCAACACTTTTTGTGTGTC
Organism: Hanleya hanleyi; assembly: GCA_036873755.1. Taxonomy (NCBI): domain Eukaryota; kingdom Metazoa; phylum Mollusca; class Polyplacophora; order Lepidopleurida; family Hanleyidae; genus Hanleya; species Hanleya hanleyi. Next base: position 48,805 of record JAVTVY010035801.1, on the reverse strand, counting down.
ATTCCATGACCAAATAAGGCAGTTCATCTTGTTCATACAGGTATCTAGTATTATATCCGGTCTGAAGAGCCATTATGTGCAAGTGTATTGTGGGTCAGAATCTAGAGATCAATGGCACATCCTCCTTGGCAGCAACTGTGAATTCTATGGTCCCCTGGATAAATTGTGAATACTCAATTCAATCACCCCAGATTTTGCCTTGAATTGATAGGACCCCACCCATTACGTTCTTGGTGTTAAAAGGAATAGGAACCAAATATTGTGATAGGACTCATTGTTGTTGAAAGCAACATTGAATCATATTCACTCACTCGTTTGTCTCGTAGCAGGAGAAACAGAAGGTCCTGTTTTCGTACCCGTCAACTTTCCGTTTTAACAAATTTGATCACTCCTATAGGAGTCGATACACTCCCCACGAGTCGATACACTCCCCACGAGTCGATTATCAGAGTTAACCTAATGCTCTTGCAATCATTGCTGGTTTTTCTGATAAAATTATATTTCCACATTGCGAAACGCCCTGCCAGAAAATACAGGAATATAATTATAGTAGGATTTATCCCGAAAGACGACTGCAATGTTGCTACATGTACATGCATGGTTCTTCATTCACAAATTTTGTGACAAACATACAAACTAGTTGAATCCAATTTAAACAATGTTTTATATATCAGTTTAATTTCAATCTATGGTACACACAGGACAACAGAGTGAGACGATCAGCACAATGAATTAAATGTGACGCATTTATACAAGTTCATGTGTATGTCGGACTATATTACACTTTACAATATAACATTTTGTACCGGTATCTATAAACATTTTCCCAATTTGTACATTTTCACTCTAATCAGCTGTAAGTCTAGCAAGTCTACTTATTTAACAAACACCACCTCTCTACACAAAATTCAAATTACAGGACTTGAAACACATGTATACATATTATATACAGGTACCGGTAAGTCTTGATTTATAATACATGTCGGTGAGAGTAGATTATAATTACAAAGAATGAGTACATATAAAATGGTCAGTGCCTGTAAAATAGAATCTGAATGATATACTAGTACTTCATGTTTGTTCACTAGCCATGCAAGGTGGCTACATCGTAAATGCCTGCATGCTTCCTCTGTTGAAATGGTCGGGGATTGCAGATTGGTACACAAGTTGACTTCTCCGTTCTCAATTCGAATTAGTCTAGATAGATCGGACCACCGAAAGCATTCAAATTCAAGGTGTACACTTCGTCTACAAACCAGCAACGGGTAAGCAGAACATGCCCAACAACTGTGTGTAGGGTGACATGTTCTCCCAGTAGTTGAACTGTTGCATCATTCCCCCTAATATGGTGGTAAAGATGGACAAATACAAAGGACAGCCAATCAGTGATATTCAAAGGAGCCAAGGACAGCCAATCAGTGATATTCAAAGGAGCCAATGATGTTCTTGATCTATTTATCCAATCTTGTGAACAGAGCTGATGGGTATATCAAGGCTAATGGAGAAGTCGACTTTTGTATGAATGGAACTGTATTTTACACCATGTTTCAGCCAAGGCAGTATATGGAGGTTTATGTCATATTAATTAAGCTTGGCCAGAGAAAAGGGCAAAGTTCTGTGAGCAAAAGGCTCTGGCCTCCCCCAGATGAATTAACATTTCAGCCCTTGGAGAAGTAAATATGACCCCTATACCATCATAGTATCATTCATGCAAGACAAACAAATAAATGTGCACTGTCAAGAATGTATTATTTCACTAATTCATGGGCTGAAATAACTGGAACATTTATGGGTAACATCTTAATTCAACCAACCATCAATGATCTTCATTCCACTCTAACTACTGTTGTAGAGCTGCTTGCTGGCTAATGCCTTCCGGTTTATTGTCAGACAGTACACGGTGTGAAAGAAACCAATAAATGACTCCAGAGCCTATAGAGTTCACGCCACCGTGACCTCCAGAAAGAAAGTGGGAATGTTGATGGACAAACCAGTAAATTAACAGTATAGACTATTGGTCAAACCAGTCGACAATTCACTAATCCATGTAGCATTTGTATAGAAACTTCTTTTGTTTTTTGCAAATAATTTCCTCACAATACCAATATATGGAAAGCACAAAGCACACTGTGCTCCATTATATTCATCCATATGTTTTCTCCAATCGTAGAGCAAAAATGCACACAGTTGAATCTATGGTGATGCATTAGGGGCACTCTATAACTTCAAGTTTCATGTATGGGCATGATGGAAGAAGAGCTGTGATCTCGATCTGGTAGAAAAGTTGCCAATTGAAAAATTCGGATATTTACATGTATGACATAAATCATGGCAACAGCATCTTCTCTTATTTTACAAGTTTAACAGCAGACTATGTAAAGCTGAAGGAAAATCAATGGGAAATGATCCGATTCAATGATCATGAAGATATACTGTTATGGTGAGAAACGAATGTCACCAGGTCACCAGGATTTCATAAATTCATACATGAATTATCTAATTGGGACAAGGTACAAAATGGTCAGAATTTGAATATTTTTCAATATTTGTATCACCAGGAATAATGTTGGGGCTTTAAGTTCAATAATACTTTATATTTGGTATATAAGGATCACTTGCAGCTGAACACCATCCTTCAGGGTTCCCAGGTGTGAAAAGAAATAAGACTGAAATGTTGTTGAAAGTGATGTTAAATCATATTCACTCACTCACTACCCAAACAAATAACCAGAGAATGCCTGCAGGATAGATTTCATACCCATCCCTCAAAAAAGTTATATGATACTCGACAACTTTTGAAGCAATTCCCAGCTGCCACCTCTACATAGTATATGTGCATTTAGAGAAATTGCCAATATGCAAAAATTGCACATCTTGCTGTTTGCAATGAAAATCTGAAGTAGAAAACAATGGCCCATTTTGGTCAATAAATACATGTACTTCTGGTAGCAGTAAATTCATGAAAGACACCAACACATTTAGTATCCATTAACTATGAGAGGGACCAGTACTTCTGTGATGGAATTGTGTGAAAGCTCTGTAGGCATCTTGTCATCAATAGTTTTATGGGGGTGGTGTCTAGCTTTAACATCTTTATCAGTGGTTGACCATATCGTATAGCATGTGATAATCCGAATCAGTTGTCGACGATATCTTATAGCATGTGATAATCAACATTAGCTGTTGACCATATTGTATAGCATGTGATAATCAAAACCCTTGCAAACATTATTGTGCTTCACATCACAGTTAATATACAATTCCTATTGTGGTAAATGTAATTTTAATACAATATATACAAATATCAGAAATGAATTGAACATGATGATGCAGTGCAATAATATCAAATTAAGCCACATACCATGCATACAGGACATACATGTATGCACCAAGAAATGACAGGAATGGGAAATACTGAAACAAAAACCCCAACCATAATATCCAATGAAACTACACCAAAAAAAATAGGCTACATGTACTTCGACCCTCAACATGCCTTGTAGGGAATGTTTTGCTGCATGGTCATTTTCACAAGAATTAAGAACACCAGAAAACTCCATCAGGCCCTGTTTGTTTGAAGTCAATAGAGATTTACATACTTGGCAAATTGCAGCAGAATATTTGAAGCATCAAATTATTGGATAGAGCTGTATTACCTTATCTTACAGATAATCACATATCACACATGTTCACATACTGGCATGACTGATCATGCTGATAGAGCAGAGTTTCTGATGAAGTGCATGTAATATAGGTCTAGACAATTGGAGAGTTTCCCACGGGGCACAGAGTTGGGGGAGTATAATGCCATGCTCACCTATGGCATTGTGGGACAAGGTAATGCTGATAATGGTTATTGCATCATCGTGATGTCACCAATGTGACATCATATATGTTTCTTTGTTGCATCGTGATGTCTGGTCATATTGACAACACAAAAAAGGTTATTGGCATAGTTCGCCCAAATCGGACCGAGACAGTGGCGCCATTGGGTGGTCATGGAAAAATATACATACTTGGACTGGTTGGAACCAAAGTGAGTTTGATTGTACCATGGATAAAAAATTTCTGTTTTTTTTTTATATGAGCACCTGTTAATTTAGTGCTGTGTAGGGAATAATGAGAAATAACAATTATATTACCTATACAATTCCCTCAAAACATTTCTGGTAAAAACTATCCAGTTGCAATCTCTCCAGCTCTGGTACAAAACATTGGAGCTATGTCAAGTTGGTGATAAATTCCTACCTTCCTCATCACAAATTAATCCAATATTAAGTATCCTGACAAGAACAAACTATACTATTAATAGACACCAACATTTATATCAAACTTCTGTGATGAATATAACGAAAAATACAATGATAATGAATGGGGATGAGGAGGAATGGCGGTGAATATTTGTCATATCATATCTTCAATATTGTTTCCCAAATTTATTTGACTCCCCTGACCCATTCCCTACTGTCTATCCCTAGATCCATCCCAACACAAAGTCCATCATTCAATTTCATCATTTGTACAGGATACAGATGAAACTGACAATGATACAAGTAACCACAATGACAGGACTTTAAATAGTATGATACATGTAGAACGATATATGAAATATGCCTTGACCTAATATGTATATTAACTAATTACACTGGCATAAACCATTCTCTACATCATTGATCAGTGTTAACTCAATCATCCTGTGGACGATGATCAAATACTACTGCTAAGTTACAGTGGATATACATGTAGGCATACATACCCCTGAGTAATCAAGCAAAATCTCACACAGCATTTTCCCCATTCTGCCATAAAAGATACAATGTATGTGGTAGATGTGCATGTATCCTGCAGTTAATCAGAGCGGTGCACCTGAATTATGCAGTTAATCAGAGATGTGCACAACTCTTGAAATTAATCAAATACTGGATTTGTGCACTACTCAAGCATAAGTACAGCGACACATTCATCAGGTTTTATGAATGAAAAATTGATATTTGTAAAACTTACTGAAAATTAAAATTATGTAAAACTGGAGGATACATGTAATCCTCACAGAAATTAAATTTACGATTGGATATTGACTGTGTTCTGTTTCATGGTCCTTTCTCGTCAGGGAGCATCCACAAAGTATGTACACACTTCACGCCAAGATTTACCCTCTCATATCTCGCATTCACTGTACATACTTTATGGATGGTCCCTTTATTGGCGGTTCCTTCCACTTAAATTCAGCACAAAGGAAAATGCTGTCGAAACCAATAAGTTAAAACAACTATGTGCTACATAACTTGTCAATGAGCTACCAAATCTAAGCCGGTCATTGCCATAGATTTGTGGAGAGGGTGGAAGAATTGCCCCAGCCCACGACCCCAGTGGGGCCTTGTTGGGGCAGGTTTCCCATGCCCATGGATGATGTGTTTCCTAATTTCATTGCTGACATTTGGTTCTGCATCTGAAAATGAAAGTGAAACAATTTATAATTACTGTGTTGAACATGATGAAACAGAGAAGCTGTGGTATTCAGTGTTAAGAGATACAAAGTATGAAAAGTTATTAACTGGTATAAACATAGCTCATGATGCTGAAACCTGGAAAGCTGTAGTGCATGACATGCTCTTGTAAATGTACATCAGGACTGATAATTATATTAACTCTTTGCATAACACAAGGCAATGAGCTGTTCGAACAGCTCATTGCCTTGAATCAGTTCTCCATATCATGATAATAGAGGAGAGTGTACACAGCCATGACAGCTTTAGATACAAAGAAGGGATAAAGGGTAAGAATATGGACAATGAAACGATAAAAGTCAGCCAGCATAAATGCCCGGGCTTACCTGCTGATACTGCTGCATCTGTGCCTGGTTGTTGTATCCGCCCATATTGCCAGCTCCTCCCATATTCCCCATTGGACCCATGTTTAGCATGTTATTCCCCATATTTCCACCCATATTCCCCATATTTCCACCCATATTTCCCATGTTACCACCCATATTATTTGACAGGTTTCCACCCATATTATTCCCCATATTGCCACCCATATTCCCCATATTTCCTCCCATGTTTCCACCCATATTCCCCATATTTCCACCCATGTTTCCATGCTGCATCATCATCTGTCCAGCAGGCATTCCAACAACGTTGTACATGTTTGGTTGCTGTAAAACAAAACAAAAAAAAATATTCAACATGAGGTTTGTTATCAGGAGTACATGTATGATGTGAATTTTATCTTCCTTCACACAATACGTACAGAAGGTACGTCATCTTAGGCATGTTAGATCAAAGCCTAACTTCTGACTACAGTGCAGCCTCGCTATAAGGTGCCCCGACATAGCACTAATTCTGATATAAGAAGGCAGGTAGCATAGAGTTCCCCAAATTAACAAATACATATTATTTCAACCCTTTTGTCATGTTTATCAGGCTGAAGATCTATAACATGGTTCAAATTTGGTCCCCAATAACAGTGTGAAAGACAGGTTAGATTGTACTAGTACAGGTCTTTCTCTTTCAAAATAAATGCCACTGCATTCTCACACTGGCCCTCTGAAATTGTTCACACAATTATTAACTACAGTGTATCAGAAATGATTCTTAAATATCAAGATAACTGATATTTCTCAAAATGGCTGCTTAGACATGTACAAAATGTATGTGCAGTAGAATTAACAAAGTCCTATCAAGCTCATAAAGCTACTAGACAATGCACATATTCACATTCTTTGATTAACAATTCTTTATCAATGACCCTGTTGTAATCATGGCTATGGTATACAAATCTGCAAACAAAGTTCACAAACGTATGAGCTGTGCATAAGATGAGAGCAAACATGGTGCATAAAGATGAAGAGATGTGTGTAAATGTACCCGAGATGTATTTGTTTTATCCTAGAAAGAAATAAAATTTAAGATTCTGCCATCACCTTCCATGCAATAAAGCCATGGATTGAAAAGAACAGGGATTGATAGAAACATGCACATGTGATGTTCTTGTCAACGTTCACAAGTTCAGCATTGACAGGCGGTTGGTTGACAGCAATAGAGAGGAGGGAGTGACATTCCCAACAAGTTGAAGAAATATGCCCAAAATCAAAATATACGGAAAGAAAACAAAAGAGTACCTATATCATAATGCAAAAATTTGAACATAAAATTTTTAATACAATATGGAAGTTTGGAACTGTAAAGTTGTATTTGCTCCTGTCCGGTAGTGGATGGATATATCCAAATACAACATATCGCATTAACCAACATGACCAGAGCCAATTTTGCAATTTTTACATTGCTGTTTTCTCAATTTATTGACACCCTATCTCTTTTCATTGAGTAACAGTTTGTCACCCCCCAACTCGACTGCCCACTAGCAAACCAAAAGCAAATTACTAACTTTTACAGTCACAGTTTGGAGACTTCACTATATCCCTGCAAAATCTGAAAGACTTGTCCCATGATGCCCAAATAAATCAAAATGTTTGCATTCAGATGAAAATAAAATTCCCAAAACTTGCGCTCCAAAGAACACGAAGAAGCGAGTAGTTCAATATAGTAGTGTACATATACTAAACCTGTTCATAAGGCATATACATGTAGTCATAGCATTGGCCCGGCATTTGATATTGATATGTGTACATCATGTCTTGTGGAGAGGGCTGCATTCAGACAAAATGGGCAAACCAAAGTATAAGAGGATTTTGAAACCAAATACCGTACAATGAAAGTTCAAGAATCCACTTTAGCTCAATTTTATCTGAATACATGTGTTATGAATATTTGTGCCAGTTTATGTACATTGTTATTTCAGGAACAACATGTTTATTGATTAAATCACTACCCGGAAATAATGAGAAGATCCAAGGAGTAGTTAACATAGGAAACACTCTCTTACCCATTCCGTTTAAAACCAAAAATTTTAATTCCAAACAAAAAACAGTGTTTCGCTCAGAAAAAAATACCAATATTAAACTGTAAACACTCACAGTGATGTAAACAGTGTCGACGAACGTTTCAAGTGGGCTTTCATTTATTTTTTGGCTCTTCATAAATTTTAGCATGGATTTTTCAATTTATCGAAAATAGGATGCATTGAACCATAAATGTCTGTCATAACATTACGTCAAAATCTCATTTTGGTTCAAGATGTCATAATTTATATATATTAAAAAGCCATGCTAAAATGTATATATGAAAAAGCCACCTTAAAGAGAGACGTTATTGTCTCATTTCAAATGTCTGTCAACACTGTTTTACCTCACTTTTAACTGGAAGCATTTACTATGTTTACAGAATAAAACTTGGGTATTTTGTCTGTACAAAAGAGAATTGAAGAAATTTAATTGTTGGACTGTTTCAAGTACATTATCTGTTTGATTTATCCAGATTTATAGGTTGATCAAGAAAGGACCCAATATTTTGGGTTGATTGAATGCAAATAGAATGACAGATCATTTACTGTACAAAAATGCATTAATGAATGATTTGTTATTTTTTTAATTTTATTTTCACCTGCACATGGACACCGGCTTGATATTCATTTGTTAATTACAGCTTAGTCATGTTAGTGAAACCAGACCACAATGTACCCTCAAATTCCATCCTGACTAGGGCAATCATACTTGTTTGTTGCGAGTGGGCTGGCCTCCTATCCATGTTCATTGTTGTACCAAAACTGACAACTGTTCTCCTTTGTCTTGTTACACTTTCATCAAATATGAATCAGATTGGGTTGACATCATCTACATTGTTTAGGTCTGAGGGTATCCATGTACATCATCATGCTATTCCTCTGCATGTTTTTCCTGAATTTAGGGACTTGAGAGAGCAATGACAATTGGAGGTGCTTTCAAATACATACCTGCATGTGCATCATGCCAGGCTGTTGTCCCATGTTCCCCTGCATACCAGTACTCATGGCTGGCCCCATCATGCCCATACCCCCGTACATCCCCATTGGCTGTTGACCAGTTTGCTGCTGCATGTACACTCCTCCTGGGGATCAATTTGTAAAACATGACAGATATTCTGACAAGACGTATGGCTCCTTATCTGCAAATAACATGTTCATAATAGCCACATTGCAGTCAGGGGATATACAGACATTCCCTCTGTGTCAGATCAGCTGTAGACTTTACCAGCAGTTACCCTGAACCCGTGCAGCCCTGACAATTCATCATGAAAATGAGCATTGCTGAGATAAATGTCATGGTAATAACTGGTTCACCTCATCAGTTTTCAACATGGTGTTAAATGAAGATTACATTAATGTAATCAGATTAATCGGACACCATTAATGTAATCAGACTTTTGCCATGTTTGCGGAGGTGAAAAATTTGAATTCACAGGGCTGCCAGTGGTTGTCTTGTCTGGCTGGCCACATGTTACTGACATGGAACTCTTCCGAACTAGGGCTACAGTAAAACACAGCTCAGTGTAAAACGACTGGTAATGTCCTCTTATTCACACTTGAAGTGCATTTAATTTGCAGGCAAGTGCCCTTGTTTTACACCCCATGCAAACAAGCATGACTCATCTCCCAGTCCTCATCAACAGGACTGCTTCACTCGAGGCTGGCTGCAAGTGTGACTGTTTGAGACAGATTGTGCTAAACATATGTCGCATGCCAACCAGAAATCTGACTTACAGTATTTGACAAGTACAGGGTAGCCTCACTATAAGGTGCTTCAATATAGCATGGATTCTAATGTAAGGTGGGTAGTATGATGTCCTCTGATTAATAAATGCATATTATATCAACCTTTTATAAAGCTGAAATTGGTCTCCCAATAACAGCATTATGGAGAGGCGCCCAGATTGCACGCATACGGAATCACTAGGGTGTGTGTAATCAGCAGTAGGTTATGATACATGTATCTGGTGTTCACTATTTGGCTCTGGTAGAGAAGAATGACAGAGAATGTAGCTTGTCGGGGAGTAATCCACACAGGTTTTGATACCGCTATACTGGTATCGGCGCCCAAACTCAAGCACCCAAATAACTTATTTTCATTATATATTGAAGATGTAATTGATTATTTCCTGCGTACAACAGGTGGAAACACTAAATTTTCCAACTCGCATCGTGCTTCTTGATTAAATCCATGCGGGCCGCCATTTTAGCATGTTTTTAGCCAACTGCATATCGGTTTTGCACAGGATGTTTACTTCCAGTTTTGCGTTTTCCTGTTTCGCGGTAGTTGACCGGTGTCCCCAAAAAATGCCTGAATTAAATTCTGCTTGTTCACCAAAAGACACTGAATATTATTATTACACATACCAGGGACATTGAACTGTTGTTGTTGGTTACTGCCTGACCCATACAATGCCAATATGGACTCTTTCGTGGATTTACTCTGTGTGTCACTCATCAACGACTCCTCTGCTGTGCCATTGAACGTGGTTTGGTCAGCGGTCTGGGTCTGACCCTGGGGGAGGGGTTGTGACTGTTGTGGGGCAGGGCTATCATTACTGGCCTGTGTGGGCTGGACTGGTTGCACTCCTCCCAGGAGATCGCCTAACAAGTCTGTATTTGATGCTGTCGGTGAAGGGGCATCTGAAAGTAAATCCTGAAGTTCAGAGCTGTCCCTAATATACAAATTCAAAAATAAGAGTCTGATATAAGATTTATTTGGAAGTGAATGCAAAGTTAGAACTTTGAACAACTATTGATAATTAACTTTTCTATCCAGTATTCATATTATGAAAATGTGGTTTGGTTTCAAGCCTACATCTTCAGGTCCATATCCAAGGATGGCAGGAGTTTGGGCAAATCCCCCTCAGAGGGGTAAAAACATATACTGTTTTCATACAAGCACCATTTTCAAATGAAAGGGAAACAACTAATGTGGCCCTTTTCTCGAAAGCGAGCACACAGACATAGCCTATCGGAAATGACCTTTTGAAGTGAAGGTGAACCAACACACCAGATATCCTGGCTATGACCATGATCTTGAATATAATGGACAACCATTGACCCCTCAACATTGTCACTCCTGTGTATGTTCCTCATACATCTCATAACTGTATATATAAACTTACACACATACATGCACACTGTAAGTAGAGGTATGTGTATAAAAAAAGTAAGTTTGTTCCTGTCCACATTACCATGATTACATACCTAATCCTAACAAATCTATAGCTCCGCTGCTCTGTTTCTGTTGGGACTGAATGGACTCCGGTGCCTGGCTTGCTTTCGGCTGGTCTGGTGATTTCTTCAACTCTCCATTGGTCACGCTCTGACTGGGCTTTGGCTTCGGTGTCTGAAACAAAATAGGCCATGTAAGTAATGTAAGTGCACCTAAACTCATTACTGACAAACATAGGGATATAGTGTTGGAAACTGGGTCATATGAGATAAGTTCTTGTCCATATATTTTTGTGGAAAGAGGATTGATACTTGGTAATTTGTGTTTCCATGATTATGTTTTCTTCAGTTGTCACCCAACCTTTCACACCAATAAAATATCAAACGATATTATATTGTGTACTATAAGGCCAAAAATAAGTCTGGCTTCAGGTTAATGCCTTTTTCTGATCTTTTATTCCACAAAATTGCCATCAGGAGTTAGCTCCCATGGTCGGCAAGAGTTATCTTCCCCGGATGTAGAACTCTTGCTTTCAATTAAAATTGAACAGAGAAATGTTGTCTACGATCAATGTTTACATTCTGTCTTCAGTGGCAGAAAAGCAGCTATCTGTAGAAAAAGACTCTAGAACAGATACATGTAGAAATGAAGACGAGAATTTTCCCCTAGAGATCGGCCGCGGTCGACCAATTTGTTCTTCAGGACGAATATGCTACGTATGCAAAGATTGTGAATAAGCTTAACTGTAACTTTCAGTCAATACCACTGTCATCAACTGTTTTCGAAATAATACATATTAGAGATGTGTATAGTTCATGAGTGGCTGGAACCAGTGCAAATCCTGTTGTGTTTTTGACGTGCTTAATATGGGAGCACAACATAACTTCATGAAACATCGCATCAGTGCAATATACATGAAACATTCATGTTTTAAAAACAACAGTCATTGTAGAGCACTGAAATACTATCGAATGGTTTACGAGTGTAGGCCTAGAGTGTTCAATTATTCTATTGCCATATAAATCACTCAAGTGAAAGCATATCACAATGGATACATTGTTAACACGCTGCGATTTTGTGCAGTGGCCTTAACTCATTCAGTACCGAGCGTCATTTCTGGCCTCAGTTCCAGTAGCTCCACAGCTGAGTCTCAATGTGTGCAGTGCACAAATGTCCATCACAGAAGCTGTCGACCAAAAGTTCATTTCAAAAATATTTTGTGAAAGTGAATAAAATTTGAAACTTTATATCTCCATGAAATACACAAGCATCAGAAATTGTGTTTGTGTTATTTTTATAATTATATACATGAAATTATGCATGCAAATTTCATGAAAACATGTTTTTATCTGTTTGAAAAAAATGCTTCAACAAAAATAACATCGAAATTGTCATGGTCTGGTTTCAGATGTACGTAATCTCTGGCTGGTAAAATTTATAGCTGATTGTAGTATCCATTCCCAGGATAAAGATGATAATTTCCTCAATTTATTTCATCCACATATAACTTATAAATTAGGGCTATTCCAGAAAAAAAGGCATGGGGGGGGCGGATGACAAGCCTTTTTTTTTTCTATGGGTGGTCGTGTTAAAATGAAATCCAATTCTGTGGGTGGTAGGTTCGATAAAGAAATGGATTCTATGGGTGGTGGGTAAATAAAACCAATGGTGTCAATCACACCCCTACCTAGCTTTATTCAGAGAGACCCATCCCTCTGCTTGACTTTAAAATCCCGAACAATCCTAAAAACGGCAATTTCATTCTTTGTTTGGAAGTTGTTGTTGCTCTTTGTCTCTTCGCTGAAAAGGCGGGAAAATTTGTGGTGACATCACTCTTCCTATATCGGGAACCTTTGACACCCCTTTCAAAATGCACGGAATAAAGAAGAAGAAGGGTTCCCGAAGAAGCTCTTCTGTGTGAGGAGGTAACAAAGGTCACATTCCACAAGGGGATTTCCAGTTTTACTTCAGCTTGATTCCATTCGCGATCTGAGCCAAGTAATTGTTTTATACTTGATGAAACATAATGCTGGATGGCCAACAAGTTGAGTGTTGTACAAAATGTAATAAAGGCTTCAAACTTTTTAATTTGACAAGGATATGTCCCATTATTGAATCTATGGACCATACTAGAAATGGATTTGCAGTGCTCCTTGCCAGTTCAGCCATGTGAGCCTGTGCAAACGATTTTTTTTGTGGGTTTCTCTGATACATCCAGCTGAAATCAAACTGGGAGTCTGGTTGATGCTGATTTGAAGACAGCAAAATTTGTGATTTAGAAACAGCAAATGTTTCAGAATGAAGTATAAATTGTTTTTCCACTGATTTTTTAAATGAATCAATAAGATCGATGTGAGTGAGATCCTGGTGGGATTTATGAACACAGCAACCATTTTATACCTCTGTTTTTGTTTGTTTTTTTCTTTTTTTTTCAAGCTGTTAGTAATGTAGGTATGCTTATGACCTTATAATCTGAAGAAGACCTATTCAGTACTCACTGCATTTGGAAATTGATTTGATAAATCTGGGGAGTTTCAACTACATTCTTCAATTTTAAAGAATATATTGTGATCATTTCAATTATTTTTCTTAATAGCATGTAGCCTACCATGAGGATGTGGTCATTCTGCAATCATGAATTCGTGCCAAAAAAATTCTTTAATGTTTATTTTAAGTAGCACAGTTCAGTACCAATTGATTGTACATACCTATTATGCTCACAATCTTGGTCCTCAATTTTCTCGTTATCAAATCTGTCATTTTCATTAACATGGTAAATGCAATATGATACTTCCTTCACCTCTTTATCCTGATGATGATCATATCAAATTTAGACGAAATATAATGATGTCCAACCTTTTCTTCCGACCTTGCTGACAGTCCGTTTGACTGGCATGACTGTTGAGCATCAAATTCATTATGGAATCCATCAGAATTTTGTTAAATTCATTCAATTTAGCGGCATACGTAGATAATTTTCAAAGCAGTGGTTTCAACGTTATGGATCAACTCAAAAATCTGAATGATGAAGAACTTTGATTTCTCCGCAACGAAGTGTTTGAAAAAAACTGGGACCTTTTTTTATGCTTCAAAAAAGCAGTTGACACTGTTGGCACGATCACAGTGAATAACTCCGAACCTGTTGATCTGGCAGCATCAGCAGCAAATGATGATGATGAACCAAAACGCAAAAAATCGAAAAAAGTGGCCCAAGGAGAGATGTAAATGATGTTAATACTTCAATGCGGAGGGGGAATTTTTTGTTTCGGTTTTTTTTTTTCTTTCTATGGGTGGTGGGATGCATAGATAATTGAATTCTGTGGGTCCTTGTTGTGGCAGTAAATTCATTTCTATGGGTGGTGGGTAGTAAAAAATTCTGCCATCCGCCCCCCCCATACCTTTTTTTCTGGAATAGCCCTTAACGTTTTTATCTGGTAGAAATTCCGTTGATAGTGATTATATTACACGCAAAATAATGAAGCAGAAGTGTTTTTTTTCTCGTCTGATTCAATCGCGTCCGTGCTCCGTTTCCCTGAACCGATTTCAATGAATGACGTATCATTGTAAAGCCCATTCATTCAGCTTTCTTCTCGTAGTAGAATCACCATCGGATGGCCAGTGAAACGAAAGATTTGATTGGATTGAAAACAGTGTTCACGAAACGATCTTTCTGATAAGCCCGCTGTTTTGGGCAAGTGGATTGGATAAGAGCATTTACGTCACAAGGCGAGCCAATCGGGTTGCCTCATTCATCGCGGGTTTGTTTGGGGAAATCAAAACAGAAAAGATGGAGGGAAATTCTGACAAGTTGGTGTCGGACAATAGCGAAATATTTGGGAAATAAATTTACCAAACGTATACGATCGTAGGAATTCTCAACAATGGATATATACCTGTACCTTGACAGAAAATTTGACAGAAAATATCTCGTGAATTCGTCAGATTTCTCAAGGAATCGTATGATTCTTCCAGGTATTTGAACATTTGCATATATCTGCCGAAACGGCGCGATGTTCTCACAGATCTCTTCTCGGATTATAGTTTTATTTCGTTATATTTTTCATTCAATACGAAAATGCTTTATATATAATCGGATAGATAGCGATCTTATCTTTCGATATATGTATGGTTTACGTGATATTTTTTCCTGAACAGACCAGGAAAATAAGAATTGCAACGGTGGTGTATACGGCCGACTTCATTTTGGAAATTTTCGTGATTTTATTTTTTATCTGCGTTTTCAAACAACGATCTTGAAATAATTTCTCTGTTAGTCAAATCCAAATTTCAGAAATTGTTACATGAGAAAATAAACTTCGTAAACATTTAGGCCTTTAATTACATTTGACAATGCTTAGATATGAAAATTCTATTTTCCCACGACAGTTATGATTTGCGCCATATGGCGTCATGGGGTTGAGGAGGCCCAAATCTGCGATGCCAAATGGCGCTTACGGTACCGAATGAGTTAACCAGAGACAATTTTTTTTGCCTAACTATGGATGAAATTCTGTAATAATACACATCAACCCCAACTCTGCATTCTACATGTACACCCTGTTGATAATCCAAGAATGAGACCTGTGCCACAGAAAATGCTCTACTGCTTTATAAACAGGAAGTGTAGTCTCTCACCCCAAAATATCACGATGATCAAAAAGTTGACGAAATGATGCAATACTATATATGTTAACAGGGTGACTGAATTATTGGAGAGTTTTATTGTACATGTACTTCTACAGGGGACCAGGGGCAGACCAGGGGATTATACAGGAGACCAGGGGCATATAGGGGGGCCTACGAGAGACCAGGGGCATATACAGGAGACCAGGGGCATATACAGGACCAAAGTCATACGGTTAACCGGTACCCAAACTCCAGAAAATGACAGAAAACACCCAAATTACAGATTTTGTGTTTTAACATACACTGTATTGTTAAAATCTACACTCGTTTGCAAATTTTGGGGTTTTAAAGTCTTAAAACCTTTCTTACTTTATGGGTTCCTTTATAATTTTGTGCATATTTACTTTGTTATAAAATATTTTCAATTTTTTACCCCAAATTTGCAGGTGCTGTTGGTACCCAAATTTGAAAGCTGTATTTAGACTTGGAGACCTATTAATAATCTGTGATATACACCCAGAAGACCAGATCAGTTCCCCACCCGCTCCAAATGCAACAAAACTCAAGTTTTAGTTTTCCAATATCATGTCTGTTCTTTCAACACTTACAGCATTTAGTTGTATCATTGAGGCTTTAGGCTTTGAGCGTTTTCTGTCTTTGGAATCGTCATCAAGAAACTGAAATCACAAAATACAGGAGGATTACAGACTGTAGAAGATGCACTAATCATGCTGAACGTAAATTAACTTGCCAATGACTATTTAATTAACTTAAATCAACTCATCAACTCAAGTTTTAGCTCGATTCTGAAATTGTCTTATCTATATTTTTAAAGCATGTTTTTCGCAGCATGTACACCTTACAACAAATTAGTGTATGAATAGGATACTCAACATGCGTGTATTTCCAGCATGCCACAATGCCATGTACATCCACTAGTAATTATAACCTTCACAAAAACTCTATATGATTGTTTGGATTTCTCCCAATTCTCTCCCACAATCCAATGAAAATGTCAGATTTCCATATTTGAATGAACCACTCAAGTGCTTTACAACTGAAAGATATCCCATGATGCATTATTGTTCCTATAAAACTCCATAGCAATACAGGACACAGAGCAAGCCTCTTATCATTATCTTTAAACTTATTCCTCTATAGAAACTACTACATGTGAAAGAACAAAATCTGTTCACATGCAAAACCGTGTTGTTTTTGTGAAAAGTGATCCATAATTTCAATCAAAACTTCCCGCAACCCACACTTCTAATTTCAAGAAACAAATAAAATATATATGCATCAAATATGTTAATTTACAAAATGTGTACAATGCCTGTTACCCAAGTCTTGACATGCATGGAAACAGAGTCAGGAAGAACGAGAGGCTGACCATCTCAATGCTCATACATGATTTGAACATGTTGAATGCTCAGAATTCAAAATATAAAAAGCAAGGATGCCGTAAAGATTGTGATAGGCAATGTGCATGTAAGCTGTGTTTCATTGTTTTATTCATTTGTTGTGTAGTCTGTTACCATGGTTACAGACATGATGCACTCAGACATTCCCAATGTTGTCATTTTTCTCCCGGGGCACTGTAACCATGGTAATAGCTATAGTGACACCTATATGAAGGAGTTAGTTACCATGGTTATGGATGTTAACACCCCACCTTGGTGGAATGTTTTGTGCTAGGAGTAAATTATGCAACTTATCATGCTTGTGTGACAGCTCGCCATTGCACTTCATCCAAGTACAGTGTACTGTAGTCAGACATGCCAAAACCAGTTAATACAAAGTTAATCGTCACCATCTTCCACAGATACAAAATACACAACCCTCACCCAACTATTTATAATATAATGCTTACCAGGTTTTCTAACTGCAAGGCAATGTAAGCGCAATGTAGTTAGTAAGTCAGCCGATACAAATGTAATTAGCTTTAATCGTTTAATATTGGGACAAAGCAATGCATGAAACTGTATGTTATACATGTAGATTGTTGAGTGTACAAATCTTCACAAGTGAAATGACTGAATTTGAATCTATATGTATTACATGGCAGTGTGACTAACATACGGGTAGGCATTAGGACTCCGACGCGAAATGAACTCTTCAAAATCCCCCCGCCTGCCCCCAAGACGAAATTCTGCCTATATTAAGATGGGCACAGCCCAAGTTAGAATCAACAGGGATTTCCATCAAAAGTAGGTCAGATCAGAACTTGCTGGAAACAGTCCCCTAATGCACCTTCATGTCAAAAATAAAGGTTCTAATGTAAACGGTTCTCCTTATTTTGCCGACGAAAGGATTCGGATGGACTGACTGACTCAATCATTCATTACCGGACAATTTGCAAATAAGAGCCTACTTTGTAGGAATAAGGCCTGAAAACATATTTGGTGTATTTCCTGTAACAGTTACAGCCCATGAAAAATCAGGTAGGCAGGTTGAGAAAACGTTTTGGTCGTCATCTTCTTTTACCTGGTAGAAATTGAAGACCTACGTAAAAGGGTTCAAACCAAGTAAAGCAGAAAATATAACGAACAAAACTGCTGTTCAGCATAATAAAGTCTCTTTTTCTCCCTTGTGTACCTATATTGTACCTAGATTTGTGTTCTATTTTTCTCAATATCCAATACAAATTTTCGAGGTAGGCACATTTTTTTCCAGACATGACGGGTTATCGGAAACAAGCTTTTTATTTGTTAAGGCCGAAGGATAAATGTTGTTAAGCCTGAAGGATAAATGTTGACATGGTCCAGTTCAAATGTCAAGAGTCAAGAGTCATGATATCACGATGATGAGCATCAGATGATATATGACTAAGATGTTCTAATCATTGTAAATCATGGATATCCTCAGAGATGAGGACAAGTTTTGAAAGGTAATCCATTTTGTTTCAAAAGACTTTCAAGATATTTTATCGTTAAACATATTTTAATAAACTGTGTTACTTCACAGCTTTTCACCATATTACGTGGACATGATGAATGAAATGGAGATGAATACGACTTGGCATGGCATAAGCTTATTCAAGTTGACAGACTTTCACATAAGGTGGACAAAAGTTGTATTTTACCAATGTTACCGAGTTGTTTGCATTTCTGCATTTGGGCAGATAATTAGCTGCAACTGTTAAAATTAACCGAATAACCAATCAATCAAGATAATAGAATTATCTACTTGAATCACTTATGTATGGGTGACAAATATGTAAAATATGTTCCCAACCAGCATTAGCTGACCTACTCAGCATATATAATTCAAATTGATATCTATGACTATGACATGTATGAGCGACTCCAGATGTATGATCAGTGATAAGTTGTTTACTGAAGCATGGCCAGAATCAGGGTAAGTGAATGATTTTGAGATTCTTGGGTTTCACTCTGACTGTATCAAACATGTCAAATGATGGCTCCCAAATCAAAGCTTGCTGATGGATCATTGAGTGTCAGGTGTCCTCTCCATTTCAGCCCCGAGTATCACAATTTGCTAAATCTTGTCTTTTTCAAGCAATAGCCAAGTAGCAAGTGTCAAGTGAGTTTCACCAGCTCCATGTGTGTACATGATTGTGTAGATAAGTATGCGACTTGCCCAACTTGTTGAGATAGGTTTTCCAGTAGCCTATCCATGGTAAAAGCTAAAGCCATGCAACCACCATGATTATGATGACAAATGTCTCAGTACTGAGAGAACATAAGACATTGATCAACTACATTAACATGAATCCATTAATCAACATCACAAACATGCTTTCTATCATGTCTATAGAGCTTCTCTAAATATGGACCAAGGAGCTGATGTATATGTTTAGTTTCACTTTAAAACATCAAGACATTGTTAAATACATATATATAAAATAGCTCATTGGGCTTCAATACCCCTCGGCTATCAGTTATTGTCTACACCCAGCAATCATGCAATGTATAATATCATCAGTGTATTTTTAGAACTAGATTAACAAAAATCTGATCTAGTAGGGTTGACTGTAGTTCAGCTTTTACCAAGGCCTGAGGTTCTAGTAGAGCATGACCGAATTCTTAGCTCAAAATATACTCTTCTAAAAAGCTTAAAATCAAATCAAGTACTTTTATCTTGAAAATATAGATCAAGGTCAGTCATCTTCAAAAATTTTGAAGTCAATTCTAACTTGATTGCATCGGGAACATGGATTCGGAGATCTTAAACTTAACATATATAATTTGACCTTTTAAAAATAGGTCAAGGTCAGTGATATTCTTCAATAGACTTCAGGTCCAGCCATAAGTGGTATAAATTTGGGCAATGTAGATATAATCTTTCATGAAATATTGTACTGAATAGAATCTGACCTGGATAAAATAGGTCAAGGTCAGTCATCTTCAGCACACCTTTGGAGCATCACCAGATGTACACATATTATTAATTTGGAAAGCCTAGCTATATTCTTCATGTTATATCATAATAAACAGCATATGACCTTGAAAAAATAGGTCAAAGTCAGTCAACTGGGATAGGCTTCTAGTCAATCACCAGTTGCATAAGCAATATGAATTTGGGAGTCCCCAGCAAATACTAAAATTTGACCTTGATAAAATAGGTCAAGGTCAGTCATCTTCAGTACATGTCTGGACCTTTGCCAGATGTATACATATAGTATTAATTTGGAAAGCCTAGATATATTTCTTCATGACAGACCATAATAAACCCTTGAAAAAATAGGTCAAGGTCAGTCAACTGGGATAGGCTTCTAGTCAATCACCAGTTGCATAAGTAATATGAATTTGGAGACCCCAGTTTCCATCCTTCATAAAATAAAGCAAATATTAAATTTGACCTTGATAAATACGCCAAGGTCAGTCATCTTCAGTACACCTCTGGACCTTCGCCAGATGTATACATAATATTAATTTGGGAAGCCCAGATATATTTCTTTATGTTAGACCATAAAAAAACAGTATATGACCTTGAAAAAAATAGGTCAAGGTCAGTCAACTTGGATGGACTTCTAGTCAATCACCAGTTACATAAGTAATATGAATTTGGAGGGCATAGCTTCAATCCTTCAAAAAACATGGCAAATACTATAATTTGACCTTGATAAAATAGGTCAAGGTCAGTAATCTTCAGTACACCTCTGGACCTTTGCCAGATGTATGCATAGCATTAATTTGGAAAGTCTAGCTTTATTTCTTCATGTTATATCATAATAAACAGTAAATGACCTATAAAAATAGGTCAAGGTCAGTCAACTGGAATAAGCTTCTAGTCAATCACGAGTTGCATATATAATATGAATTTGGAGACCCTAGCTTTAATTCTTCCAAAAATATAGCAAATACTAGAATTTGACCTTGATAAAATAGGTCAAGGTCAGTCATTTTTAATAGGCTTCTGACCCTTCACCCAATACATATGTGGTATGAATTCACAATGCCTGGCTATAATTCTTCTTGAGATATCGTGTTCACAAGAAAGATGGACAGACAGACGGACAGACAGACAGACAGACGACGCTGATGACGACAATACCCTTCGAGCAAAATTTGCCCGAGGGGTAATAATACTAGATGTTGCTAATTGGTAATAATTAGGTAAACCTACCTCTTTTGGGACTTTTGGAGTAGGTGGGATCCACTCTCTGGCTATGTATTTCTTGTTTTCATATTTAGCTCTGATGAATGACTCCAAGGGTCTTTGAAATGGGAGTTAAGGAAGACATGGTGAGAGACAGGGGCAGGGAGAGGTTCAATTAAGTTTATACTCTGGGTATCTGAAATATACACAAGCATGACACCAGCAAGTGATTTCTAATACTCTGGATGATGGAATACCACTGAAAAGTAACTTTCAGATCACGTTCACATACATGTATATATTATCAGTGATTATGAAAATAGTGTATGATAGTCTTAAGTGATCAATTTGTTTAAATTAAAAGACATTTCAATGGAAAATACACAAGTTGTACTACTATCAATCTTTTACAAAACGAGAGATCCTGAAGGATCTTGGCGCCCACCATTGTCCGATAATTGTAAGCTAATGACTAGAGGATCTTTTTGTCCATTGTTACTAAGAACAGACAATTGATTTGTAATTTTGTTTACAGAATTTCGAATCTGAGTGAAAAAGATTCTGTTTCTTGGGCTATTTTGAGATATCTCTTTTAAGATACCATGCAGCTGCATGTTAATTATTGTGTTTGTAACTGTTTCTTATTCTATTCGCTGTTGTCTGTCATCTTGTAATTGTACATGTATGTGTAATATGTCTGTTGGGAGAGGCGTTCAAATAGGCTCTGCCTGTTCGCCGATCCCTGTTTCTTGGTGAAATAAATATACTGTTTAAATCAAGATACCATGCTCGAAAATAGTAAGATGGTACAATAATGCTTAATACTGAAGGGTCCGCGCAGTAATGTTGAAACTTCAAAAGTGCCTGGATCCTGATTATCTCCCTTGGATCGAAACATGCAGTAGTCTACAGTTGTCGAGTTGTGACATTGAGTCACAAGACTGAGGTCGGCATACGAAACGGTGGAGCAGTTCACTTGCTACTGCATGGACTAAAGAAGGCTGATTTAAAATTTGAAGAAATACATTTTAATTCAGAATTATTTGAACTCCTTGATATGAAAGGTGAAGGTACGGATATTCTCTATAGTCAATATATAGAATATGCCCCACCGTTTGATCCGCCGACTCTTGTGATGCAACGTCACTTGAGAATACCAAATTAATTTGGAGCGTAACTTGGATTTTCGAATCGGACCAAAAAAGGTATCTTGCACTAATAGGCCCCATGTGAGACCTGTGTACCAAATTTCAGAAAAATCCATGAAATATTTCCCAAGAATTCACGGTAACAATGTTTCAAGGGGAAATTCAAGATGGCCGCCTTGTGGCCATATTGGATCTTCGATTCGGACCGAAAAGGTACCTTGCACAACTAGACCACAAGGGGAACCTGTGTACCAAATTTGAGAAAGATCCATGCAGTACTTCCTGAGAAATCACGATAACAAATTTGCATGGGAAAATCCAAGATGGCGGCCTGTTTTGCCATATTGAATTTTCGAATCGGACCAGAAAAGGTATCTTGTACAACTAGACGACAAGGTGAACCTGTGTACCTAATTTAACAAAGATCCATGCAGTAGTTCCTGAGAAATCGCAATAACAAAGTTTCATGGGGAAATCCAAGATGGCCGCCTGATGGACATATTGGATTTTGGAATCGGACCAAAAAAGGTTTCTTGCACAACTGGACCCCAAGGGGAACATGTGTACCAAATTTGAGAAAGATCCATGAAGTAGTTCCTGAGAAATCGCGATAACAAGTTTTCATATGGGAATCCAAGATGGCTGCCTAGTGGCCATATTGGATTTCGGAATCGGACCAAAAAAGGTTTCTTGCACAACTAGACCCCAAGGGGAACCTGTGTACCAAATTTGAGAAAGATCCGTGCAGTAGTTCCTGAGAAATCGCGATAACAAGGTTTCATGGGGAAATCCAAGATGGCTGCCTGGTGGCCATATTGGATTTTCGAATCGGACCAAAAAAGGTTTCTTGCACAACTAGACCCCAAGGGGAACCGCCGTAACAAATTTGAGAAAGATGTATGCAGTTGTTCCTGAGAAATCATGATAACAAGGTTGTACGGGAAAATCCAAGACGGCTGCCTGGTGGCCATATTGGATTTTCGAATCGGTCCAAAAAAGGTATCTGCACATCTAGACCCCAAGAGGAACCTGTGTACCAAATTTCAGAAAGATCCGTGCAGTAGTTCCTGAGACATCGCGATAACAAGGTTTTACGGGGAAATCCAAGATGGCCGCCCTGTGACCATATTGAATTTTCGAATCGGACCAGAAAAAGTATCTGCACAACCAGGCCCCAAGGGGAATATGTGTACCAAATTTCAGAAAGATCCATGCAGTAGTTCCTGAGAAATCGTGATATCAAGGTTTCATGGGGAAATCCAAGATGGCCGCCCTGTGGCCATATTGGATTTTCGAATCGCACCAGAAAAGGTATCTGCACATCTAGACCCCAAGGGGAACCTGTGTACCAAATTTCAGAAAGATCCGTGCCGTAGTTCCTGAGAAATCGCGATAACAAGGTTTCATGGAGAAATCCAAGATGGCCGCCCTGTGGCCATATTGGATTTTCGAATCGAACCAGAAAAGGTATCTGCACAACTAGGCCCCAAGGAGAATCTCTGTACCAAATTTCAGAAAGATCCATGCAGTAGTTCCTGAGAAATCGTGATAACAAGGTTTCATGGGGAAATCCAAGATGGCCGCCCTGTGGCCATATTGGATTCTCGAATCGGACCAGAAAAGGTATCTGCACATCTAGACCCCAAGAGGAACCTGTGTACAAAATTTCAGAAAGATCCGTGCAGTAGTTCCTGAGAAATCGCGATAACAAGGTTTCATGGGGAAATCCAAGATGGCCGCCCTGTGGTCATATTGGATTTTCGAATCGGGCTAGAAAAGTTATCTGCACAACTAGATCCCAAGGGGAACATGTGTGCGAAATTTCAGAAAGATCCGTGCAGTAGTTCCCGAGAAATCGCGATAACAAGAATTGTTTACGGACGGACGACGGACGACGGACTGACTGACGGACGACGGACCACGGACAAAAGGCGATTTGAACAGCCCACCATCTGGTGATGGTGGGCTAAAAATCAACTGATGATCAGTGCGAAGCAGATGTGAAGATGTCAAATGCAGCTGGGCTTGCGATCTGACAGAAATTCAAAATTATTACATGTTGAGTGATCAATTTGTTATCATTTTAAATTAAAAGACATTTCAATGGAAAATACACAAGTTGTACGACTATCAATCTTTTACAAAAAAATCAACTGATGATCAGTGCGAAGCAGATGTGAAGATGACAAATGCAGCTGGGCTTGCAATCTGACAGAAATTCAAAATTATTCGCGGGAATCCAACAGATTCTTATGAAGTTTTGAGAGAACTAACTAACTGATACCTCTGGCATGTCTGGATTCTCAAAGGATGGAATTGCGAGAATCTGTCTGGATTTGTGTAAAATCTGAAAAAAAGTGAACACTGAAAGGATACGAGTCTGTCTGTGGTCTTCTGAAGTTATCTGGAATATTTGCTTCATAAACGGCTCTGGCCCGACTATTACCAATCTCCATCATCATCTGAAAAGACATTAATGCATTGTTCATTTATTTAAACAGTACATATTACAGGGCCTAAACTATTCGGCTCCATTATGCTCATTAGTAACATTCAAATGTGCTCATATTTAATCTCGAGTGGAACAAGTTTAAGTTTACTCGAAGGTTATGAACAAGTTTTACCTGGATGATATCATATGCTCTACAGGGTGTATCAAAAAAAATGTCCACCTGTGGGTTTTTATTTTTGTATCTGAATCTGTGCATACTATATGTAAACAATCGGTTGCAACACAAGAAGGTGATATTTGTGTTGCATAATGTGCAAAGTTTGCACAACTGCGAATAAAATTGCCTGAAATAATTAAGTTTAAAAACGAGTGGTGAGACTTCAAAAATGCACTGGCTGGCTTCTGCCATACACACTGCGTGGGTGTGATTAGCGCCGAGTTCAACAATAGCCTGTCAAGTTCTTCAATGTGGCCTGTCAGACAGATGCTAACTGGGCACAGTGCAGTTCAGTTTCGTCAGCTATGAGAATGCATTGCGAAGAAACCTTTACTCACAAATAATACTGTCGGTTTATGAGCTTTAAGTCCAATCAAGACAAATTTTATAGCAAGACACTGTCGTGTTCATCAGTATGGTTGGTCAGCAATTCACCTCATTTCAACGTTCTTTTATGGTGACAACATACTACCAAACAAACAGCATTAGGGACACAATAATGGCTTTCCAACAGCGTTTCCACAGCGTCAACCGCCAAACGCAAGGACAATAAAGCGCAATGTCCATAAATACCAGCTTCATGCAACTAGCCTAAACAGAAACAACGGCAACTCAGGTCGCCCGAGGACTGCTCGGTCTGCGAGAAATATTGCCGCTGTTCGTGCCGAGTTGAATGCAAATCCTGGTAGCAGCGCGAGAAGGAATGGCGTTCCGCAAGTATCGTCGGCAACGTTCAATCGAATTACACGTTTAGATCTGGTGTTGCACTCTTACAGAATACAAAGGCGCCATAAACTGTTGCCGGCTGACCATCAGCGCCGACTGCAATTTTGCCAGTGGTTTGAAAATCACCAACCCCGGTTCGTAACGCACTTCCTCGTTGGAGATGAATCGGTGTTCCACATGAACGGACGGGTCAATACGTGGAACGTGCGGAATTATGCTCCCCGTGGTCATCTACCAGATTTTCATTATGATGTATCAATCAGTCGACAAAGTTTGACTCTTTGGATTGGTATGGTAGGGGATGGTCACATAATTGGCCCCATCTTCTTTGATGGAAATGTGAATGGGCCAGCCTATCTGCGAATGGTCAATCAGGATGTTGTCCCCAACCTCGTTGGCCGCTATGGACAGCAACGGAATGGTGCCATACCCCATCTCTGGTGGATACAGGATGGCGCCCCAGCACATCGTACGCGTGATGTTAATCAGCGTCTCCAACAGCTGTTCCCTCGACGTGTGGCAGGTTTGGGTCATCCAACTGAATGGCCACCACGATCACCAGATCTGACTCCGGCCGACTTCTTTTTGTGGGGCTATCTGAAGGGGAAGGTGTACCAGACTGTCCCAGCCAACCTTGCCGACCTTCGCCAGCGAATTGAACACGAGGTTCAAGCTCTCAGACGAACGCGAATGGTCCGCAGAGCCTTCCAGGAGATGCGCGACAGGGCAGGCCGTTGTGTTCAGCTGCGAGGGGCTCACGCTGAAGGACATTAATGCACGACGGCTGAAATGTGGATGTCGGAATTGACGCCTAGATTAATTTATTTTGATATCGGATGATCGTCTTTAATTTGTTAATGGCAGCATTTCATTATTTCATTATCTTTTTTCTTTATTTATTTGTTTCTTCATTTAATGAATTTTTTTGTTTCTTCACTGATTTTTCACGTTATGCACAGAGTGCAGTTTTTTACAAGTCTTATTATGCACAACTGAACGACGTTCAATTACAAACAAAAACATGCTATGAATTGATATGGAACATGTCAAGATCAAGTTCTTTTACATGTACATAATCATAAAAACAATAATATACAAAACTGGATTGATGGAGAATAAATCTAACTGGAGAACGTGCTGTGTGGTTCACAGTGTAAATGGCAGAAGCCAGCCAGTGCAATTTTGAAGTGATACCACCCTTTTTAAAACTTCATTATTTCACTCAATTTCATTTGAAATTGTGCAAACTTTGTGCATCATGCAACATAAAGACCACTTTCTTGTGTTGCAGTCCGTTGTTTACATATAGTACTCATAAATTCAGATAAATAAATAAAAACTCACAGGTGGACATTTTTTTTGATACACCCTGTACATGTATATCCAATAGGACTTCATCTCGATGAATGCAAGATTATTTGCCTAAAAACCTGCCATTATCTTAGGATGATTATTAAAATATTGTTCCTTTATCAACACAAGTTTGCTCATCAAGCCTGCCAGAAAAGTGGGATGGATGGGCAGATTTTATTACAATTTTTAATCTGGTAGTTCTGTGGTTATATGCTGTGAAACAAGCCAATTGGAATAATTTTCAAAAATATATTATAGATCAATGGTTAAGAATGACATTGTCTTGCAGACCTAAAATTGACTTTTCATGCTTGTCGGTACATGTGTCTTGAATATACGATAATAAACATTTGCTATTAAAATTTCAAACTTATTAAGACATGTAAGAGAGATACAGCCTGGACAAGAAAGTACTACAGTAGCACATAATTATGTTGATGAAAATAGGTCAGAATCTGGGAAAAATCATCAAAATTGTTTAAAAACCTGACAATGCATATATCCACAAGATACTAAGCATGTCTCATGTACAGTTTCAATATATCCATCAAACAGTGACTGAGATACGACATGTATGGACCTGCACCGAATTATTGATTTTGAGGATAAACATGATAAAGGACCATAACTCAGGGAAATACATGTATCATTGAAATGTATGAGAAAACCCGATAACTCACACCTCCATGATGTTAAGCATTTACTACAAAAAATTTCAAACTTCTATGCCAAATCTTAATGGAGATACAGCTCAGACAAAAAAGTACTCTACTCTCTAGTAACAATTATATTGTTGACAAGAACATGAATAAAGTGTTGTACATAACTCTGTAGAAAATGATCAAAACAGGCAAAAAGACAGTGCACACTGCCATGACTGCATTCTTCCACATAAGCTTTGAAGTTGCCAATAAAATATTATACTAACAGCTGACAATCACATACATTGTGTACAACATGTACAATGTACATCTGCAAAGCATCTGCCAAGTTTCGAAGTTTTCCATCAAACAGTTGCCAAGATATCATCTGGACAACCACATATTGATCGATGTAAACTACAAAGTACGAAGCGAACTTTTTCACCAATTTGTAAGGATGATACAGCCCAGAATACAATGTACTATCCATCCTGTCCACACTGATATTGATGTCATCGATAAACGGCCATAATTCTGTGGAAATTCACTTAAAGGGGTAAAAGACGAACCGACAGTGCACATCTGCAGTGTACGAAGCATCATCCATGTAACTAAGTTTCAAGTTGTTGAAGTTGGCGGGGTGAAGATTGGGGGGGGCGCGGTTATAAAACATGCACTACATACAATAACCCTTGGAATCCGGACAGACTTACACTGATCTGTTCTGGTGTCCATGTGTCCAGGTTGACCGACTTCACCTTAGATATGTGAACACCCAGATTTCTATGAATTCCAGCACAGCGGATACACAGGAAGATACCCAAGTTCCAGGACGCCCATCGAGGACCTTATTGTGGGAGAGAAACAATGTAAAACATTAACATTCACATGCGTATGAAGAATACATGTAACTTTGTGAACTGGATAGTCACATGATGCAACGATGATGTTTGCCATTAATCACTGTGGAAATGATATTTCCATGGATATAGTCACGATCAGCATCTTGAAGCGAGAATATGACAAACCTGTACGTCAACAATTCAACATACATGTAGTAGCATTTCAGATCTACATGTAGATAAACCAATCATGACAATTCTCTTTCCTGGTTGACACTAATTGGTGTTGGCAATGGCTATTAGGGCCTACTTTATGTGACCACTGCTAACTGACAGACGTTGATTTCAGTACCATCACAACTGTAGACATGGTTGAGCCAGACACTTTCACATTGATGTTTTCTTCGGAAAGGCACTGTCACAAACCTGTTTTAGTTCTGTTTAAATTATATTTAAATTAGAGAAAAGTAATTATTGAAGGCTGGCATTTTGAGCAGCGATATCCAAGTAACCTGTTCAATGTTTAAGACAGCAGTCATCTGATCACTGAAGATGATAGGTATTTTCTCTCCAGTTGCTAGATATTTAAGCTTATTTCTTGATCACCAAGTTTTTATAGATTGTTGACTGCAGAAGTCCAAATGACAGGGACCTGAAGAGAATAGAATAACCAAAGGCAGATTGGGTGATTGGCTGAATTGATGATCTATTATATAACAAGCACCCTACTACTCATATATATGCAATAAACAGGTCAGGGTATCGACCAGTTTACGAGAATGTGCTAGTAAGCTTACCTTGGACAGTATTGGTATTCGGTCCAAAGAAAAAAAATGTGTGCTTCCAAAAAAAATACCTACCTGAAAAAAATGTGCACTGTGCCTACCTCAAATTTTTTCATTGAATTTTGAAGAAAAAAAAACAGAACACAAATCTACTATCCTGCTACTCCATAACAAGCCTGGAAATAATTTTTTCACTGGTGCCTGACACTTTGGCAGGCATCAATAACTTGGTACCTGACATTTGGAATGGGATGCCTGACAAAAATATCGGGCCTCAGCGGCCTATTTCGTAATCAGCACTACAAAAGGTATAACCTACTACATGCACTATCAACACAGCTTACAACTGTATGATCAGGAATAGTTGCTTAGAATTATTATTAGCTAAAATGAAATAAATTTGCCAGAAAGATTCACTTTGTCGAATTTATGTACGCAAGATTTGCTTTGGCTGAAAAGAAGAAAAAAAACATGAAAATTGCTTCTCAACAACTTTTTAGTACCTCCAAGGATATCCACCGCATTATCTAGCTGCGCTTAGTTATGTAAAATGTATGGGCATGCACCCAAAATGAAGACACAAAAAAAATGATACCTTCAATATTTCTTAGAAAAAACCCCCAAAACCAAAGGTCTTCTGTTGAAAATCCAAGCAAATAAATCTATGTCTCTCAATTATAATTAGGAGAATCAACCACCCAAGATTGTTCATTTTATAACCTTGGAAGGGCCTTGGAAATGGTCATTTTTCATTGAGAAGTGATCGTCAGATGAGACGTTGTTGTTGTTGTTGCAGGTCAATTTCTGAGTGTAAACTTGTTTGTCCGCGGTTTTGCAGTTCAACAGTAATTGCAGCTTCTTACATTTGGTGTACATAAATGTCTAGTGTACCAGTTTTGTTCTGTTTCGAGTGGCAGCTAGCTGTAAAATATCAGATCAGCATCGTTTGCTGCAACAATTTGGCATGTGCGCCAGAACGATCCTGTCAGAGGGAATCCCAGTTCAGGGATTTCCCCACAATAATGATGACGTCAGCAATAATGCACACATGGCGTTCGGCGATAATGGCAGCGTGGTCGAGCAGGAGACTTTGACCAGCCATGCAGGACAATTGTCATTGCCAGTTTGACGAATAAAAGTGAGTTTTTTTCAGCTTTGAAATAGCGTGAACTTCCCTGCTCAAAAACAGTGAAAAGCTGCTGCGACTGATTAAATTAATTTTTCAGTATAAAATGGCACCGGACAAAACGACCAGGTCCGAGTGATTTGTGCCCGTCAAAGCTTCATTCGGTGTCGGACATTCGCCGTGACCGGCCCGTTATTTCCAGGCTTGCATAATAACAAGAGGATGCACTGTGGACCATAATTTTCCTGCCAAACCCGTGACCAAAACAGCAACTCACAGATTTACTTTAGTAAAACTTTATCCGTCCTAATCTTTCACCCAAACGTGCTCTCCCAACTTCAATTAATTAGCTAACATAATAACTCTCTGTTTTAGTTGTGTAAATTTATCAATCAAAACAGCTCAACTCCCACCACCCTTTCAATGCTCAGGTCAAAGAACTGGGAATGGTAGTCGAGTGCAATTGACCGTGTCAGAATTAAGATTTTGGCACGAGACAGTTCACCACTACCTGTATTAGCTTGTAGCTAGCAGGAATTTTTCTTTTGCTCATTTGTTAGGGATTTGGACTTGTAAGCAAGAGGTTCCTGGTGGTTCAAAACACGGTTCAAAATCATCTGGCCATTCTATTGCATTTACCTCACACCAATGGATTACTGAATAATTTTTCTATATGATCAGTAGGCCTCTTTTCAAAAGTTATGTCATACTAATATGGCCATTTCTCTTTCAGTTTTCAAAAAATTCGGACTACATACACATGAAGCTACCACCACTGACTCAGCTGGTTTAACTTTAACAGTATTTTCATTATTTTGAGATTACACTATCTTGGAATAGCACAGATTCTAGTGCTGAAAATTGGTCGAGCCCCATGCGGGAATCGAACCAGCGACCCCCTAATAAACTGCCAGCACTACATGTTGGCGATCTAAACGACTCAGCCGACTGGCCTCCGACAAAAATAGGGGGTAGCAGAAAGCGAACATACAGTTCGGTACCCTCTGATGACCATACTGAAACAGCTCCCATAGCTGAATAATACATAGGAAGATATATTTTTTGTCATTTAGAAACTGTCGTATAACAGTATTTTCAGTATTTTTGGGATTTCACTATCTTAGTATAGCACAGATTCTAGTGCCGAAAATTGGTAGAGTCCCATGTGGGATTCGAACGAGCGACCCCAAGAGCAAATCCAGCACTATATCCGACAGTGGGTGATCATTAGCCACAACTGTTCCTATCAGTAACCTTCAGATGATAGTCACACCTGGCGTTCATTCATCTCCGTGTGCTATAACCCGTACCGTATAAAAGTTCATTTTGATGCTCCTTACCTGTTATTTTCGGGAAGCTAATTCCTTCTTATCCACGCTTGTCGCTTTTATTAAAGTTTCCGGCGGTGGTGATCAGCTGTGCAAGAGCTGTTTTCACATCGACCCTGACTTTCCCCATGTTACGGTAGACGCCATATTGCGTGTATTTGGGCCACTACGCATGCGCAGTTATACAAAATGACGTCTACAGTAACATGGGGAAAGTCGGGGTCGATGTGAAAACGGCTCTTGCACAGCTGATCACCACCGTCGGAAACTTTAATAAAAGCGACAAGCGTGGACAAGAAGGAATTAGCTTCCCGAAAATAACAGGTAAGGAGCATCAAAATGAACTTTTATACGGTACGGGTTATAGCACACGGAGATGAATGAACGCCAGGTGTGACTATCATCCGAAGGTTATTGATAGGAACAGTTGTGGCTAGGTGATCATTAACCATTCGGCCAACGGCTATCAAATATAGTTTCTGATCAACTCATCGCATAGGTTCTCCCAGAAAATGACAGAACAACGTAACTTAATCCATTATCGTCAATATCGACCCATCTCTTGGTGACTGAATTTCTGAAGCTAACACACTGACACTTGACAGCATGGCAGCTGATTTTGTGTTACCCCGGCTACAGCACACTGACATACCCTTCGCGTCGCAATCTACACAGTATTTGTTGTCCTCGTCCTTCAGTAAAGTTGTCAATATCGCCTGTGCTTTCTCTTGAGTCGCCTTCGATTTATCCTTCTCGGTTCTGCTCGACATGTTTGTGTTTCAATTCGTATCAGAGCAGATAAATGATACTCCCTTCTCAGCAAATTTTCTTCCCTTCAGCTTCACTGAACCGAACAACTCAGGCACTTGACGCGTTGGAACGGAAGATTACTTCCGGTTTACGAAATTATCCTTATTTCGAAACAATATGTCATGAAGTTTGCAAAAAGTGATTTGATAAGCCTTTGAGATAATATTTAGTGACAACAGGTGTCTTCAACTGACGAATACATGTCGAAGACTGCCAAAACATATAACTACTTTTTATGAGGTTGTCATATCCGTTTCCACAACAAATCCATCCGCGTCTATACTCAAGGGGAGGTAATTATGATAAAGTGGGTGTATTTTGTCATAATGACGTTTTGGTATCACGTGCCAGTTATTGCTGTTCCGGGTTAATTTGTATTTTCCGGGTCATCTATTGTAGGATGTTGATGACGTAACAGGGTTGTTGTCACAATAAAAGATAACGTCAATATCTTGAAATTAACACATGCCAAAGCTGAAAATTAAGAGCGTAGGTTACAAATCTGGTGAATAGGCCTTCAGATAAAACGGGGATTAACGTTCGAACTTTGTCAGTTTTGCTACACAAGATCTCATTTTCGATGAATACCGGTACGGTAGGCTACAGTCTTTCATTATTCGAAATAATGTCACAGTAACGGTACCGGTACCGGTAGTCAATAGTTACGGTACGGTACCGTACTTCTTTGTAGGGATAACAATTGAATACCTCCTTGTAATAACTACTGTTTATGCAAATGCAAAATTTTTTACCTCATTGTTTTAATCTTGCTTTTAATATGTTACTGTCATTTGTCATACTTTCTACATAAAAAGTCGTACAATAAACCAGATTGATTGATTGATGAGTTTCCATGGTCCCTGGCGATAAGATTTGTATTACCGGTACAGCTACCGTTTGCTCAGTTGAATTCCAATTAGTGAAATCGAGAATCTTCTGAAAGCTGTTCATTCAAAAAAAATAGAATCATACGATAACTTTGATTTTCTGCAATGTTCTAGCTGATATCCACATCTGAATTATCTGAATATAAATGGAGAGGTTTGCGAGAATTTAGTCTCCAAAATTCCACGATAATTATAACTTCTAAAGTTCTTAGGCCTACTGGTAACAGAAAGCTTGCCTCATTTTTTGTTGTTGTTGTTGTTGTTGTTGTTCTGGAAATGATTTTTTGAAGTTCAAAGTTCAATAATTCGAATAAATCTGAAAGGGCGACCAACAAAACCTAGCGATGATTGAACATGATGAATTGGAAGTAGATGCGATTTTAATTAGATTCTTGTAGGCCTAAATCTGTTTTCAATAATATTTGTTAAGGACAGTTTGTACGACTTTTTATGTACAAAGTTTGACAGTAACATATTAAAAGCAAGATTAAAACAATGAGCTAAAATTTCGCATTTGCATATATAAACAGTACCGTAGCGATCAGTTGTTCAGCATGTGCTAGACGCGACGTGCACAGGGGCTCGTTACCGTTGTTAATTGGTTAAAATAGGTTGATTATAAGGGGGGGGTCGAGGTCGGTAACTCTTATATTACCGACCTCGACCCCCCCTATAATCAACCTATTTTAACCAGTTAACAACGGTAACGAGCCCCTGTGCTGCAGTGTTAGCCAACTGATTCAGTCTTGCCTGATGAGAAGCCTATAGTATAGCTACCTCTAGACATGTAGCCTCTTGATTCCCGGGATTAAACAGACACATCAAAAAAGTTCATTTTTCTTGGGTGCTTAGTTTTGGGGTGACAATGAATAAAAAACATCATGCGAAATTTGAACGCTTCCCGGTTTAGTCTCTTTAGTTTGTCCATACCTGTGGACATTGGGACATCATGACTTCAGTTACAGATGGGGGCCTAACACAGACCAAGTGGAAATGACCATCTTCCATGTACGTTTGTCTCTTTCTCTCTGGAAATGAGAAACTGACACAACAAAAAAGTCTATTTTTCTTATGTGCTTAGTTCTGGGTTCAAAATATCATGCAAAATTTGAACACCCCCCGATTTACTCTCTTAGTACCGGTACTCTCTTAGTTTGTCCACACTTGTGGACATTGGGACGTGATTACTTGAATTACAGATAATCCAGATTATAAGACTTTGATCATCAGTCAAGTATATTTGTCTTTTTCACACTGCAAAGGACTCATAACAGCATCAATCCAGAAAAAACGTTAATAACACCATAAAAAATGCCGTCACACTACATTATGTAGTACAGCAATAGCATATAGTCCCATTGTCCAACACTACATTCTGTAGTACAGCAATATATAGCATATCCACAATAGTGGACACATACTGTTTAGGTTTAGCTGTATCGTTACTTATTATAGAAACAGAGCAACACTGCATACTTTACAAGCCTTTGGGTATCTAGCATTCTACCCACCTGCATAGTTTTTTTTTATTCCAATGGAGCATTTAGAAAAAAATTGTCCCCAAACTTAACTTTTAGGGCTCATTCCCACCTGTCATAGCATTCGCAACTTCTCGGGGATCTCCGGTTTGAGATGTCCCTCGAAGGCCATTGACGCCATATTGGACTAGAGCGTGGTCACGTGTGTTTCGGTGTCAGGGAACTGTCAGTCAATCTCGAAACCAGAGCCATCCGGTCCTGTCCTCCCTACTAGGCTCTGGGACGGCGCTCAGCAGTACGATCGGTCATTGGATAGCACACAAAACCCTAGAATTTAGAACATAACGAGAGCGTATCTGTGGAGATTAAGCCGACGTCCCGACGTCATGGATGTTACGAGCGCGTCTGAAAGATGACGTAACCTACCAGAACTCTTCATGCATTCTTGCGAAACATTTTCTATTCTGACGTCATGACGGTATGACAGGCTGGCCATGCAAGTGACTCATGACTGACGTTTCATAAAGAATTGGATACGTTCCAATGGAACCGGAAGAGGACACGTGAACGAATTTTTCAATGTATTATGGGACCAATTTTCAGTGAGCGTCGTCCCAGGGGTTCATCGGAGCGGCCAATTGTCTAGACTGGATACCCGTCTCTATTAATAACGTTGGGATACATAGAGACTGGCCCCGGGTCCTGTGACCTTCGCCTTGGCGGCGACGTCATATCCCATAATGCCTCTCGTGACGTTGATCCGTAAATGTTATAACACACGTGCGAGCTTACGAGAAAAACATTTAATGAATTCCACTGTATTCGGAAAGAATATTCGGGAATGAAAAGGCACGAGTTATATGGTCTGCTGTAGAATTTAAGGGCTATCTCCATTTAAAAAATTAAAAGATGTACTATTAGTATAATGTATTATGATCACGGGTATACTACAGACAAATACATGGTCATAATAATGTGGCATTACTGTGGTTAAACAAATGGGGTTACAAAATTTAAAAAAGGAATTGATTCGACTTCTAGGCTCATAAAAATATTCGTTTTATCATATTTTTAATATATGTTTTTCTACAATGTCTGGAACATGTTCATTCGAGTAACGTGTGCCAACAAGGCATGGAAAGTCAATCTGAGTTTTTGACCATTATCTCGATTTTTTATGTTCTGCAGAAGTGTTATATTCACGATCCTATGCTACATTCATGATCCTATAATACAAGAAACATGGGGAATGTATTTAGATTTAAAATTAATTGCTGAACTTTCACTGAACGTGACCAAATCTACGTGTCGGCATCTCACGGAAAATTCCCCGCCGGTGAATCGACACGGTATCTTTTCCAGTAATGTGTTCGCCATGAAATACGAGGAAATCTTCATCAAACTAAATATTTCCGAAATGAGCATCTCCTCAAGATAGAAGAAATACCAGAATTAAAATCGGATATAGATATGGCGAATCTTCCAAATCAAGTGATCAATTTGCCAGCCGTTGCAATTCGTCAACAGAAAGCATTTTCGGTTCTATCCCATATTATCCTTTTTATGGTTATGGTTATCCTTAAATGGTTATTATTGCCTCATCTCTGAGGTCAGTTTCTTCTCAGATATACGAAATGACTTAACTGTTAAATACAGAAGTGAGCGTATGCAACCGAAACTGCGTAGATTGAAATACATACCGGTACTGGCAAATGTAGCCGTTGGATCGCCGATTACATTTTGCAGAATGCAAACGCGATTATACGTTTCTTTACCTGGAGACAAACTGTTTGCTTGAAAAAAAAAAACAATACCAACTTTTTTCTCGTTTTCAAGGTTTCATAAAGAAGCTTAATAGCATTCAGAAAGCAACTCTATGGAAAACATTACCGACTATACATGCTACAATGGCTGAAAGTTAATCATACCGTTTCGGAAAGCCATAATTGCAGTATTTGCATGCATCACATGGCAGTGTGACTAAACGTCACAGGACCTACGAAGTACGGAAGGAATTAGGACTCCCGACGCGAACTGAACTCTTGAAACCTCCCCCCCCCCCCCCAAAGTTGAAATCCTGCTTAAATTAAGATGGGCACAGCCCAAGTCAGAATCACCAGTGATTTTCATCAAAAATCACCAGAAATTTTCATCAAAAGTAGGTCAGTTCAGAACTTGCTGGTAACGGTCCGCTAATGCACCTTCATGCCAAAAATCAAGGTTCTAATGTCAATGGTTCTCCTTATTTTGCCGACGGAAGGATTAGGATCGACTCACTTCACTCACTCACTCATTACCGAACATAATCTTTTTACCAAATGCGAACAATACCAATAAAGCCTGGGAACAAAATACATAAGACAAGCGGATTTCACCTTTAGTAATGGCCAGTTATTCGTTGATTGCAAATTTAAGAGTAAGAATATCTCTTATAAAAGCTCCCATCTATCCGCACATGTCCGGTTGAATATCGCTAGATATTCATGTGGACCTTCTTAAAACTAACACCAGTACGAGGCTTCAGCAAAGATGCATCTGTGGCTTATTTGCTCCCGAGCACACCGGACGAAATTTCCTAGACGCATCTCACAGAAATTAACAATTTAAATCAGTGTGCGAAAACGAACACCAGGCGCACTGAAGAGAAGATATATTTGATGTCGGCGTATAGTGAATGATGTTACCACTGTTCTCATATACCGAGACAAACACACCCAGGCAAATCTCTGTCGAGGTTTGATTGGACTGCATTCATGCAGATGATTTCCAACTTGTGAATTTCAAAATTGTATTTATTACCATCTGCGCGAACCCAGTCAAATCAAATCCCAAAAGAGATGTCCCTTGGCTTCTTCGCTTTGATGCATAATTGAAGTGGGTGCACCTAGCGCTAGAGTGGTTTTACAACTGATATGGAACTGGACGATGATTGTGTAGATGTGTAGATGATTATTACTGAAAGGATTTATTAACCTCAGTCTTGTGGAAGAGAAAGTGCAACAACAGTGATGCTGATTTATATTTATCACAAAAATATGAGTTCGTAGGGTTACAGGAAACCTAAATTCATTTTGAATGACTGTATGTCCTATAAATAACTGGGAAGCACTTGCATGTCATATCATTTTTATTCTGTCTATTGAAATCAGTTCCAGCATAACAAATGGTGGATTTGGAAAAAAAGCTGAAGAAAATAATTTAGAGAGAGAAAAAAAACGCAGGATGTTGTATTACATGGTATCACATTTTTTTGGCCTAATATTTAAGTCCTTTTAGTCTTTCAAGGTTCGGTTTAAAAGCATTTGGAGGCAATGGATTGCTACACACCTAAAATTAAAGAATATTCTGTCAAATGGCATACCGGTACTCCCTATCCCACATTTCAAAGTCTATTTATAACAGTGTTCATGGTACTGCAGAGAAACTCCACATTCATTGGAAGCCAGTTCATGGATCAATTCCGTTTGATTCACAATCAGTCCATGTTATACTCCTCTCAGTTCAGATATTAAAGATTCAGTTATTTTAATATTTTCTATGTGTTGTTCCCTGTATTATTCCATATATGAAGGCCTGTATCATTCAGTACTCTGTTATTTCTCGAAAAATCATAATGTAAGAGTTAATATGTCCAGTCCACATTGAAGAGAGCATGGGTCTGCATTTTCAAAATGTCTTCTTTTATTTCTGTTTCTCTTCACTTCTGGTATTTCAATCTTCAAGCTGTAAAACAAAACAAATGTAAGTTATGATATATCTGAAAAATCTTAACTGACCCATAGAATCACATCAACATAGCAAGTATACTTCATTCTACCTTTTAAAGAGCTATTTTTTCACTGAAGTCATCTAAATGTCTACTTCACAATTGTCCATATAAGTTGTAGTGAACCCTAGCTACTGTTTCTCAATGTATACAATTACAAATTCATATGACATGTTTGAAGGGTTCAAGGTACATATAATCTGACGGTCCAAAGAACCCTAAGGTCACCATATGAAGACAATTTGATCACTTACATTCTATTTGGCCATGTATAGGTGAACTTGTTTGTTTCCCAGCAATATGTAAGCTTAAACAATACTAACTTTGCACTGAATAAGATATAATTATTTTTAGCACATAACTAGTATACTAGTATTACATACCAAGGAAAACAGATTATTTTTATCAACTTGTGAGATACATGTATTCCCCGAGAAATTGTAAATAGTTCAACCAAACTTGGAAGGCTGTGGTGAAATGAGTGATGAATGTTAATTAATATGGATGTAAAACCATTTTTTTTTACAAACATGCTACATAAATGATAATTGATTTTTTTGCTATCCAAGATAAATTACCCAAATTTTGCTTGTGATGATAGCTTACATATTGATCTTCTACATTGAATTCTTCAACATATTTTGGGACTGAAACTGTCATTTTCTTGTTTTGTGAAAGATAATCTGTCCATGGGGTGAGAAAATTTAACTCATAAATTTTGAAGATTTTTAGCCCATGAACTGATTATTTTTCTTGCAATAAGAAAATGACATTTAATGTCCTAGAATATTTTTTAAAAATCAGAATTAGTGATTCCAATACATTAAATATTGAAGGTAAATCTGAAAGCTAGCAGCCTAAATAACTTTGGGGTAATGAGTTAGATATTAAAGACTACGTATTTGTCCACTTATATCTTATGAAATTACAAGAAAATATATTTATTTCTAGAAACACATCAAAATTCTAGAATAAGCTTACAGATCTTTCCAGATTTAATATCTACATGTAAAACAAAGTTTTCGTTTTGTTTTTAGAAAACCATTTTTTTATGTGTAGTTCTACATTTGTTCAGTGCCACCCACTGAATAAATAACAAACTCATCTTAAGCAATTGCTAATTAAAATTAGAATGTATCTTACTTTCAACTCCTCCACATATATGACAGCCAGTGTTCAGGTTTGAACTTTCCCTCCAAACTCAATGGTGGTTTTAGGTTCTGCAACATGAGAGCAAGAGTACACATGATTTGTGTATTAAAGGACAGGTTCAATTTTGATTTGTTTGCGCTAATGACATAATGTTTATAAAATACCTTTCATATTGCACATGGCGATATGATGTGTAGAATGAAAGTTTATTACACGAGAAACAGTTCAGTATATGATGTAGGTATCAAAAATGTAGTACATGTATCATTTTCCACACAGCAAAACTACCATTCTTAGTTGATGTGATCTTAAAAAGTAATTGGATCAGCTTGATTCTGTTTATACATGTATAATGGGAAATCATGGCCTCAAACTTTAACAAGCACATTTTTTTTTGGTTATAGCCATTGAACTAATTTACATATTCCGTATACAGTATCGCTGAATTTTTATCCAAGGTAAACTTAGTCTGCAAAATCATATATGTTGATATCATCTAACAAGGCCCAAAGAATTCATCATTGCCAATGCCTGAGACAAGTTCAGATCATAAAACTATTACATATTTGTATATTTGTGTTTGTATATATGCGCACAGAGAGGCCTCATTTGAAACAAAGAAATTAGATCTCTGGAAAACTAGATGATTTTAGACTTCCTCATTAGAATTATTAGATATGGTAATTAAAAACATTCATCTTTTGTTACTTCACCTTAATAAGCCGATTCGATCATCAAAACGTTGGACTGTGGCGTTGCCTCAAACAAATCGGCATCACAAGTCACTGTAAATTTAAATGAAATAATTTAATTTCTTCACAGATTAATATGTGAATCACAAAACCCTGAACTATATCAAAATATTGAAATTTGTGTGTGGGGGGGGGGGAGTAATGGGAGCTAATTGTTGATATAATTTTAATTTACTGAATATATATAGGCCCTAAATAGGCGGTAAAAAATATATGAATATGAATAATATAATATATAAACGGTTGCAATCCGATTTTGGGTGAAATATTTGAACAGAATGACGACTGACAATGTGAATATCAACACGTGCGAGACTGTAACCTGTAAAACACTCCAATTCAGTCACAGCACCCTTTGCCTTTAAATTGGTGCTCAACTTGAACTACTGAATGCAACAACAAATGGAAGGTCTCAAAACAAGCAGGGATATGTACTTTATAAACACCCAAGTTGAGCTAATTCTGAGTCGTCGGATAATCTGTTTTTGAAAACATTATTTACCCACTATTTTACAGCATTTCGTGCCAAACTTGCTTCACAATGGCGCCAAGACGGGACACACTCATCGCACAAAGTTGTCAATATTTTTACAAATACATCAGCCCCTGTCCTATTTTGTATGAGTTAACCAGTCATTGGCACCCATACTCTATAAATATGTTCATGTTCAAGCAGAAACCACAAATTGAAATAGTAAAAACTGGCATAAAAGACACCAACCTGCTGTTGCAATGTTGACAACTTCTGCGTCTTCGCAAGTCACGTGATTCGGCTCAAGGGGTCAAGGTCGCGTCAACAAAATGCCGGCCAAGGCCTAACCCTATATGCAGCGAAGGATGACGTAGCGTAATGTGGGTTAGGTATCCAGACTACCAATTGTCCAGCGGAGAGCGACCCCTGGTGGCGAGGTTGACTGTCAGTGACGTCACGGGAATTATATCTTGCCAATACGTGGCGTGTGTACCATTTAAACTGATGGTTTTCTATTGAAACGTGCTTCGAATGAAAAGAATAAACAGTTTTTAGAATATCTGACGTAAATCAGAGACTCACAGGGAAATATTTGCTGGTCGGGGATTAAGGCTTCCGCGAGAGTGATTGGGCTTCGGAGCCACGTCACATCTGGAGATTCATAGGAAATTCATGTTGTCGTCCCCCGAGCGTAGAATCAGCCCCCTTCGTAGATTTCCGCTCGGGA
Source organism: Hanleya hanleyi (assembly GCA_036873755.1). Lineage (NCBI taxonomy): Eukaryota > Metazoa > Mollusca > Polyplacophora > Lepidopleurida > Hanleyidae > Hanleya > Hanleya hanleyi. The sequence goes on along the minus strand of JAVTVY010035801.1, from coordinate 6,875 downwards.
GTTCCGAATGCTGTCATAGGTGATCCCATTTTGAAACGACTGAGATAGGCCACGTGACCATCAATTCTAAGGGATGTTGGATAGATGGCACCACCTGTTAGTCCTAAGATGAGGACATACATGCTTGCTCTCAATGAAATCGCCTGTTCTTGTGTTGGTGCTAGACTGGATCCAGCCCCTGTTTCATAATATATTTTAAACGGGAAACAAGAGGAAGTAACTCTGCCTATTAAGAAATGCTTGAAACAGGGACTGGACGGAACGTCACAAGGGAGCTAACTTTGCAAGAAAAATGCACAATATACTGTTCATTTTTTGTCACCAATGAAAACTCCGTATTCTGATCCCGCCCTCAACTCAAAGGATTTGATTGGTTCGTTCATATACGCGCGCTGGAAGCAATGCGTTCATGTGACGTCAACAATGAGAATGACGTTACTACCATGACCTCAACAATGGGAATGACGTTACTGCCGAGACGTCACAGTATGGCATTAGAATGAAATTGATACAAATGTTGCGACCGAAGGTAAAAACATGCCAATCGTCCAGACTAACCACGCCTCCAGATGGAATCTTTACACGACGAAACCCATCAAATCGTCCAGTCTCTATTTTAAAAATAATTTTTTCATTTTTTTTTTTCATTCTATTTATTTATTTATCAAACGTATATATTTATTAAAGATCATTTTATTATTATTAAATAGTACATATGAAATAGAGACTCATCCAGTCTACCGTGTTGGCAGTTAATCCTTTTTCATTTATATTTCTTCTCGTTTGACTCTTTTACCTTTTTACTATATATATATATATATATATATATATCCAGTGACAGGAATGTCGCACAGTCGTCTGCCGGTCAAATTATCAGTTAACTTAGGTCAGCATTTATATATGCTAGTATCAGGCCTCGGAGTCCTCAACACGATTCTGTGCAAGGATGACGAATTATTAAGAATATATTTTCATATATTTCTTCCTCGTTTACCGAGTATCTGAATTCATCAAGTATGATGTTATTACCAGAGTCAGTGATCCTCCCCCCTTCCCCTTCCCTCCCCCCTTCTACCATAATCTAAATCTGGAAGTCCATGTAACTAAAACTCCGCTGGTGAAATGATATTGATTATTGTTATTGATATTCATTATTATTATTCATAATTTAGGAATAGTCAATTCAATTAATTCCGGCATTTTTCATCCTCAAATTAGATGGTGTAGTGTCTGCAACACCTTACGACGTGATTAACTAACTTATCTAAATATATATATTGCACATTCCAGTTCTTCTTTTCAACTTTTTGTTCTCGCAATGCCAGTGTATCTGCATCACGAAATATACAGCAGAAGAGTCGTCCATATTTTTGTCCAAACTGTTAAACAGTATCCACTTAGACACTGGCAAGCGGAATACCTCGGCCTACAGACGAAAGTTCATCAGTGTCTGGGACGAGAGGCCCATGTGCACAAGCGATTTGTTACCTTGGAGCTATCATCATAGGTGTGATACCTGTGGTTTTGGCTCTTATCATATTCGACAAGAATTTAAATGGATTTTACGATGTTAATCAGAACGATCAAGAGTCATTTTGAATGATTATCATTCTTATTGCAACCATCAACGTCTCACGACAATTGCTCTCTGTTTTATTACCGTGCCATCCTGTATTGGAAAAACAAATCAAACCAGTTACTTTCAAAGATGTCATTTCCATGGCATCTTATTGTTGCGATGTCTCGGTTTTAAAGATATCTCGTCATTTCCAGAGCCAGCCATTAGCCACAGACAAAAAATAACCTAAATTTAAATAGATTGCACTTACAGGGCATATAATATTAACGAGTTCAAAGTTGTATCTCAGTCACCATGGCATTGAAGAACAAAATTCTGAATCAAAACCCTAATAACAGTTCGTTGTGTATACAACATATAACCAATCCGATTTAATATTTTCAGTCAATGATTCTCTCTATTGTGACGATTTAGAGCATCGTCTGTTTCTGAAATTGGATGATCCATTTATTTGTTATTCAAGTGTAAGTAAAATGGCTAGCGGCAAGTGAAAAATGAGCCCTTTCAAATTATATTAAATCGAAGTGACGCAGATCAGCATCTTGATTTTCTAAAATTAAATATTATTCCCTTTTCTCCATATTTACCGATAATGTCATAACAGTCATCTGTATGGCCTCGCGTTGGGGACCGAATTTAACGGTCAACTTAAGCGAGACCGGGATTACGAGTAATTGAATAGATATATCTTCCTCATTATCGAACCAGTGCCTCAATATTTATCAATATATGCATTTGTATTAGTATCACCATGTTTTTCTTTGTATCCCAGCCGCGTTAATGTCAGAAACCATAAAGCATTCTTTGGTTCTACTACATACAAGGGATATCATTCATGGGATGTTTCTTTGTCTATAGAATTGCTTGAATTTCACATTAAAAGTATTTATGTTAAATTTGGGTACACAACATATAAACAGCATATAGATATTCCAATGGATACTAACTGTGCACTCATTTGGGCTGTCCTATATTTGTTCTGTTATGAAAACGACTATATGCAGGCGTTTTCAAAAACCGGACATTTCAAAACCCGTTTCTTCTCGTTCACCAAACCATGCATACGCGGTTTTCATAGAAGCAATTTTGTTAGATCCCCTGAAAATGTGAGGAAAGATCTACGCCACAAAACATTTTTGCAGAATCTTATTAAACAGGGCTATACTATCAAGTGACTCCACTCAAAGTTTATGAAATTTGGCGATATATGTAGCAGGCTGATACCAAAATCGGAGCTTGTGCCTAATTCCGCTTAACCCTATTAGGCCTTTGGATTAAGGTCGAAGAAATTCTTTAATTGGCGACGCCTGAATATCGAATGACGGACTAGACGATTGTATATTGATTAAATGTCGACACATTAACCCATAATGCTCCGCACTAATTACAAGCGTCTGGTCCGGCATTCAGAATTCAGCCGTCGTCCATTAGAGAATATCCGCGTCCATAATCCAAAGACCTATTCCATATTCCATATAACAGTATTAGCACCAAATTCAAAAACACAATCATAGTATACATAAACATAGGCTTGTTTCTAGCAAAAGAGAGAAGCGGTCAACAGTTCTCAATGATGCCGGCAAGACATCATGATGTTCCAAAAATATCAAATTCGTATCGCTGATCAGTATTCTTAATCCATAATATTCGTTGTAAAGTCGTCATCTAAAGAATTATGTATCTCAGTCACGCTTTGATTGTGACTGCTCATATGAGAATCATGAGGATCTTGAAGTGCATGGGTTTATACGGCCCCTAGCCCCGGGTTAAGCGGAATTAGACACACGTTACGAAACGTAACGCCATAGATCTTGCACGCTACGCTCGTATTTTGCTATCAGCATGCGATATGTATCGCCAAATTTGAGAAACTTTGAGTGGAGGCGCTTGGTGGTGTAGCCCTGTTTTATAAGTTTATGCAACAATGTTTTGTGACGTTGATTAGAATCGTCACATTTAACACATGATCTAGCAAATGCTACTAGGCGTGATATGTATACGCCATATGCAGGCCCCACTGGAATTTTACTGTCCAGAAAGGGATAGTTTACGATGTCGAAATTGTAATCATCTCTTTTGTCATACAGTCGACGAGAGAGAAGGCCCGCTTCATTTTTATAGATATATAGGTCTAAATATGATGTGCCTGTATGATTATCTGTAGTTTCCTTCAAATCCAGTGAAGGTGGATATATATCCTTCACTGCGTCTATTCTATACTAGTATTGAATAGTTGAAATATTGACCAAAGAGGTTAAATGTAGTAGCTTAATAGTTTGACGTCACATACGGTTATGTCCAGTTACCCACTGAACTGAACGACTCCCTTTCTAAAAAGGTAGAGGGGCGGAATGACAGTTCACATAAGGCAACGGATATCAGTCGATGTTCAGTTGAAGATAACAATTATACCACGGCAGCAGAAAGTATGCCACGGCACCCGCTAAGTAAATGCTAAAACCAATGGTATTGTCTACTTCTTAATAAAAAGCTATTAAAAATGAAAGTAATATATTTCCTTAACCCTATCTGGCCTGGGCAATTTGGGGTGTCTGCAGATCGGAGGGGGGGAGTCCCCCCGCCCTATATATTTTCGCTATCGCTAAGGCTAGAGGGCTGAAACTTACCACACTATATCATTGGGTCCAGCTCTACTAGAAATGTAAAAAATTCAAGATGGCCGCCATGATGACGTCACTGTGACGTAATTTTCAAAAAGAACATTTTTGGAGCATTTTTTGGTCAGAATTTTCGAATTTTTTATTTTTGTTTTTTCTTCACAAAACTGCAGGATAAATTAGTAAATAATAATCTGATATGAAATCAAATAGATTTTATCTTTTTCATGCAGAAAAGCAACACTTTTGAAGAAATATGACGAAAACGTCACTTTTCTGGTACCCACATGGCCGTCATTTTGAATTTCCACATGATCCTCTGCTCGGAGTGTCATGCAAAAAGGCTCAAAGTGATCCCAATATGACAATCTAAAAAGTCAAGAAGATTCAGCTCTCATTTTTTTGTCGTTCCGGAGAAAGGAGCTAAAAAGAAACAACAGGGCGGGGGAAGGGAGGCGAAAAAGCACTCCATAGCCAGGCAGAGAAGTTACGGCTGAAGTTGACACAGCAGCATTAAACAAAGCAAATAAATTGATAAATATTATTGGACGAGTAAACGAGAATGCTTTTATTACATATGGAAAATTCAAATCGAGTAATTGATTAAGCAAAATTGATCTAGATGGGTTCGGCTATCAAGAGGCAAAACCGTCCAATCAGTGTAATTATGATGTCTCTCAAGCTTATTTCAAATCAAGTTATGTAGATCTCGCTGGTTCAACGAATGTTTTAAGAAACATGATATATTTGGAAACCAACGAATGGGTCGTTCTATAGTCAAGTAGATTTGTGTAGAATTGTTCGCTTTTATTGGGTAAATCACTTCAAGAGACGATCATTTCTGGTGGTAAAATACGTCCCCATCTTCCTCTATCAATTAGCGCTCCGCTACTCTTGATAGCTAGAGAGCTGAAACTTTCCCACAATATAAATCTGGGTAATGTTCTACCACAATATGTAAAAAAGAATTTCGTTGATCGCCTTTATGATGTAACAGTGACGTCAGAAATTTAAAATGCATTTATGGAGTTTCCTCGGTAAAGCTGCTCAGTAGATTACAGAATTACTATTCGAGGCGGAATAGATTTATTCCAGTTAATTTGTGACAGACAACATTCATATTCGGAAGAAAATAATTTAGAAAAAATTAGTACACTTTCGTTGTCGTCATTGTGAACCTATCCATGATAGCTTTGCTCTGAAGGTCGTGTATTCACGTTAATTTGAATTTTTTGCCCCTAACCGAAAGGCATGGCCCTTCGAGAAAGCAGCTGGGGATTATTCAAATTAGCGGTCACAGGAAAGTAATTAACATATGCGCTTTCTATTTTCATATCAAATGCGGGCACTTCTAAATGCCAAATATCAATTTATTTCACACAGAAAAATTATTTCCAGTTTACAAAAATAAATATAAAAATAAAAAATAAAAACAGACCAAAGATGTATTTTGGTACAGATGTCAATATGACGGCATAATAGGTCATGGTCAAGTCTCAGGAATTGACCTTTTGTTGTCAATTTCTGGAGGCAACTCAATTTTTATCCCAAAAGTACTTTATATCTATATTTTCTAAACATGCAAAATCGTTTTCCCTCGCTCAATAATTGTGAAATTTTCAAAACAGTAATGCCCATTATTTTAAAATTGAAAGGTGGGGAGGGGGGAGGGGGGGGGTAACTTTCCGAAATAACGTCAGAATTTTAACCTGCTACGAGTCAGGTTGTCTGGGATAAAATTACGCAATTTTGCACTGAGTCACCCTAAATGGCAATTTAATATGGGGCAGTAGGAATGGGACACCATATTGTCAGGAACAAGTGAAAAAGTTGAATTGAGACACTAGGTTAACAAATACTACATAAACGCTTGGATTATGGAGTGTTTGTCGGACAATTCTCTTTTCTTTATCAAGATTAGATCAGCGGGTATCATCTGTTTCGGGCATTTCCCAATTAATTTCCTAGTGAAAATGTGGGAACTACATGTACTAATTGTGAACAGATAATACCCATGAAGTACTTTATGGATGAAAATCATGTTGCGCTCTGAAATTTGCAACGATTCTTCAATTTAGACGCATAACTCAGGGCTATGGCCTATATCCCTCTGTGCAGACCGCTAATGAAAATATTCAGAGAGCGGAGCACTGACAGCTGCAGAAGAGGGGGTCTATATAACCACCAAACATTGTCGCGGTTGAAGATGATTTACCTTCGAATATTGATGCACAGGACCACCTTCATGCCGATGTTGATTCTTCTATCACAAAAGCTAACAATCGTGACAATATTCTACCCAAATCTATTTGACTTCTGTATATTTAATCGAAACATCCCATATTTATGCCTCTTGGCGTATCTCTTAATTACTCTAAGATATTAAGATGCCATGTAAGTTATTTTGATCTTGTGATACTCGGGGACGCTGTGTGGCAGGGACGTCAGCAGATCGGTGGCTCCGACCCGTCACATATTCCATTGCAGCATTCCAGTCCAGTGGCTGTAAGATAAATGAAAATAAAAACTTTTTACTATAAACAGCCGTATAGCCTACAACAAAGAAACAAAGGCATGAAGATACCAAAAACACACAACGATAATCATATTACCTCGAAGAGAATGCTGGGGTTACATTTGAATTTAACGCAACATAACAAGAGATATTGGAAAAGAGT